>QRFJ01007929.1:0-31326 GCA_006176705.1 Cocos nucifera | reverse complement strand
CTCTGTTTGAGCACAAAACTCCTTTGGCTCAGACAGGACAACTT
The DNA here is from genome assembly GCA_006176705.1 of Cocos nucifera. Taxonomy (NCBI): domain Eukaryota; kingdom Viridiplantae; phylum Streptophyta; class Magnoliopsida; order Arecales; family Arecaceae; genus Cocos; species Cocos nucifera. The sequence continues at coordinate 31,282 of QRFJ01007929.1, read as the reverse complement.
ATTTATGATAGCAAAAGAAGAACGTTGGTTCAATCGAGTGCTAGCACGATTTCCTTGAACCTAATTGAATCTCATTCAGATCAATTGAACTAGATCAGTTCAATTGATGATCATCAGATTCAAACCCTTGTTTGTGTGACCCAGTTAGGTTCGGTTCTGTATGGTAATGGGATATGTCATGATCTCTATCATCGACATCATCGAAACTCCTTTCGATGATCAGAACTCTTCTGATTCGAACAGCTAGAATGATCGATCATCTAAATCATTCTAATTGCTCCCAAAATCCACAGTGACACCAGCAGCATATTGGTGGCAACCATCAGAGCTAAATGCAACCTCTTGGTGCAGCTACCTGTGTGATTCAGTTTTCTATCTTGAGCCCCGATCAGATTAGGGTTAAGGTGAACTCGTCAAACCCTAGTCTCTGTCATATGATGTAATCATTCGATTCGAGTCCAATGTGAAAATCTAAATAGAAACTCTTTCTATTATTTCACTCTACCATGGCCATGGATTTCTAGACTTGATTCTCATGATCATCATAGGGCTACTCCTCTTCCACCGAGGTATATAGATTCCATCTTGATGCAATCCAGTTCCTAAAATGAACATTTGTCATAGCCAACATACACCTCAGGGTTCCTTATGGCTAGAGAGACGAGTATGGTGTAGTCAAACTATAACACCCTCAAGGTGAACTGCCGAGCATCTCAGGTCAAAAACCAGACACACTACTGCAGCATCGAGTTAGTCATTGACGAGAATGTAGACTCCCTAATGACTATCGAGGTGGTCACGCTCAGTGCCTCGTTCTCTAACGAGTACCTGTACTCTCGCTTCAGTGTCTCCACACCGTAGACTCAAGGACTCATCTACTAAAGAAGAAGCGATTGTACACTAACCTTCCAGATCAATCACCATCCTCATGATGATCCTATGGTCAGGAGCAATTTATGAGTTAATATGATTATTCATGTTCTTAAATTTTTCAACTCTTGAAAATATGAATTATCATTACCATTAACTCAAAGATGTATCACAGACACTAAATACACATATGTGATAGAAAATAACCCATTTATGTGATTTGATGTCAAATTATTAATTTCCGCCCCTAGAAGTGTATTTACAAGTGTCAGCCAATTCTGCTTCTAGGGCACATATATCTAACAATCTCCTACTTGTCCTAAAGCCAATTGGCTACAAGTCTAAGTCCCATCTTCTCAAGGTGGCGACTTCGATCTTCTCTGGCCCAATGGCTTTGTAAGTGGGTCTTGCCACATTTATCTGACGGGTTGACTCTCTTGATGCTCGACATAACCCTTCTCGAGGTAATCGGATGAGTGGTATCGCCTCTCAAATATGTTGGATTTCTGAGCAGAACCATTCGGCTCCTTAGCAAGGCTATGGCTGCCATGTTGTCGCAGTATAGGTGAATGCTCCTGAATGCATATCACTCCAACCTTCATATGCAGCAAAACTCTCTGTACAGAATGCTTCCTTCCGCAGCTTCTATGCAGCGAATATATTCTCTTCCTGGTGGAATTCTGCTAACTTGTTTGTATGGAACTCTTCCAGCATGAATAGCTCCACCCAGATCCACAACAAACAGACTCCCAGATGTCGACTTTCATTCGAAAACTATCATATCATCAGACATGAATCGAGTCTGTGATATCCCTTTGCGATCAGGAGATTCTCCATAACCCAAAGCCAGCACTTCATTTATACCTTACGATTCTTCTCAAAGTACTTACAGGATACCATTTTCATAGACAGTCCAATTCGATCATCTCACCCTGGGATTTGACTGATATCTGCTTGTGATCACTCACACATGGCTATATCAGGCCTTGTATTATAGCATGGCACTACATTGAGGCTCCCTATATTGCAGAAGCACTAAGGATCTTGCTCATGCGTTTCTATTTCCTCAGTGTGCCTGGGGCAACATTCTTCTTGAAAGATGCACCATACCACTGTTACCTCAAGCCCAAGGGCATTTTAATCCCCTCTATATAGTTGTTTCTCACATACTAAACCCTCTTTACGTACTTATCTCTATGTACATTCTTCTGTGAAAGTCTAGCATCCTTTCGTTCTATCCCTATAACCTAATTCGTAAATTAAAAGCATGCTTCACCTAGCGAACTCTTTCAGGAGAATTCTTGGACAACCACATCTTGCGACTAATTTCAACATGGCGACTATCATTCCCAAATAAGAGAGAGGATGTCAATCCGCTACGTAAATACGAGGCGAAGACAACAGTCAGCGCTCCCACGTGACCCTTTTGAAAACAACAGTGGTTTCTCTTCATTTTTGATTGAAACCAAACTTTTTTGATTAACATCCAATACAAAATAGAGTGTTTCAGCTCCACGATGCTTGCCTTCAAGTTCCAGAAATTATGGACCTTCTGCACCTTGCACAACCATTTGATCCCAGTATGCACTGGATGTGAAACCTAGACGCTATTCCATATATGATAATTCTTCCTCAAAGATATCCAGTTTACGAATTGCCGTTTTCCACGATCCATTAGGCACATATTTCCCAATAATCAAAACTAAGGCTACAACACGCACAGCAATGTGCGGGCAGATTTCTTAGCCTATACGTACTGGAGAAAAGACTATCTGATAGGTCTATGCTTCGCGGTTGACTATAAACCTTTGCATCCCAATCAGCCCTTGAATGTTCTCCACATTCCCATCTACACCAATCTATTCTCTTTGAAAGAATCCATAATCTAACCCAATAGGTACTACCTTCTGGTGGATCTACCAAAGTCAGACTTGGTATCTGAGTGCATTTGAGTCAATTTCTGACGTGCATTACCTCTAGCATTTCTCGGAGTCGATATCTGATATCGCCCTGTTGTAGGTTTTGGGACATCAACCATGAGCACCACTTACCTATGTAGATACTTTCGTTTTACTGTCCTCTGAAACAATACCTACAGATAATCCTATTCAGGGGCACGGGTAAACTCTTTTCGATTCTACGAGGTGGAGGATGTAGTCGTTCTTATTGGCTAAACCATGATTTGGTCTCCAACTTGTTCCTTAGCTCGTTCTCCTTGCGGAGACTATTCGCATCAAGTTTATCGCCGGTCCAATGCCCTATCTGAATAAACTATTTTTCAAGAAAAATGGACATGTCGACTTCACAATCACACTTATGGTCTTCTAGAATGTAGATTAATTAGTTTTTCTAAATGACCTCTTTAGCTGATACTCCTATGAATCAAGCTCTAAAAGACCTAAATTCTTTAACATTGTCCGCTTCTGTTGTCATTTTAACATAGCGACAAACCCCCCATAATTCTGAGATGCTCAGACTTGGTTTCATTACCGTCCATATCTCATATCGGTAGTCTGTATGTAGAATAGTTGTAGAGGGAACCCTATTCAGTAGATACAATTGAAGATTAACAATGAGTGACCCCAAAAGAATATCAGGACGGTCTGATGCAGTATCATTCATGGACCGAACCAAATCTAATGGTCCAATTTTTCCATCATTCTGGAAAACCCCGTGGATTTAGAGTGTTCCTAGCGTGAGAGTCATGAAGAGTACTATGCCATTATCCCTTGAGGATAGTCAAGATACTTTGTCTGCTAAGGTATTCACCTTCCTCGATCTGATCGAAGAATCAAAATGGGTTATTTCCTATTTAATTTTCTACTTCATATCTGATATTCTTTGAAGGCTTTCCAAAGGCTTCAGAACTTATTGTCTACATAGATACACATACCCAACTAGACCAGTATCATCGTAAAGGTAATGAATAGAGTTAAAATGCTCTATCGCCGCACAATCAAATGGCGCACACTATCAAGTACTGTACTAGGCAAGGACGATCTTGGGCCCATTCCCAGCCAACAGAACAGGAGTTTTGGTCATTTTACTTGAAGGACAGATCTCACAGATTGGATTGACTCAGAGTTAATGGAACTCAATAGCCCATTTTCTCTAATTGTTGTTGATTCCTAATCTTCTGGGCTATATGGACCTAATCTTCAAGTGACCATAGATACTGTCATTTGACTATCCTCTGGTCGTTTGGCATTCACGTTTTTGCTCTGTATATAGAATAAGGTACATCAATTATGTAGCTGATAAAGACCATTAATAGGAAGACCAATTTGCACATTTTATTTCTTTCATAAGATAATGACAATTGTCCTTAAAGAAGGTAGATCACGATCACACTTCTTGTGCTAAGCACTGCAGAAACAGCAAATCAAATTCGCTGCTGGGGTCAGGCACACAAATAACAGTGTTTGTCAAAACTAAGTCGTAATATCGGATGGTAATCGCAAAGGGTTTGTTCCCACGCTACTCAGCAACTCTTTGCTCTCATATACCAACAATGTATCATGTCTTCCATCCCTCAGCCCTCATACTATCTCAAGAACCCTGCATAGAAGTCACACAATGAGCACTAGAACCAGAGTCAAGCACTCCAATCTGGTAGCCAGTACACTAACCGTTAAGGTTAGGACTCAATAGTACGCCGTACCTTCCAGAAAGAACTTTCCATTCTTCTGTTCTTCAGCGAGTGGCCATTAAGTATGCTACTGCTTATACCCCCGCGGTGCTGCAGTCTCTCCATCTCGTCGATGCTGTCATTGCTGGTTGGTGATATGTGTATAAACACGTTTTCTTTGCCATTGGCCTTGTTTTTCTTCGATTCTTTGATCCTTCCACCTATCTTGAGGCCTTCATATGGTCTGACAGGAGGTTGTCCAAGTCAGAAAAGGTTGTCTTATTTGTAAGACACTACTTGCCATTTTTGGTCACCTGTCATTTCTTGTTCTTTGACTTTGGTCAAAAGTCTACCTTTGACTGGTCAAACGTTGACCATTGACACTTTGACTTTTGACCACATGTCATGCACCTATTGGAGAGCTGGTGGGGGCCTGTCCCCCTACCAGAACCTGGCAAGGAAGAAGGGCGCACGCCACCCTAGGCGTGTGCCCAAGTTGGAGGCGCCTAGGAGTCCTTGTTGGACAAGGACTCCATCTCCTTTTTGGATTCCAATTAGAGTTCTTCTAAGAACCAACTTTGACTGGTCTTAGGCGCCCTCTAAGGAGGAATCCAGGGGACTCTATTCCCACCAATCAGATTTAGATCTGATTTCACAAAGGGTTGTGATTGGTTGGGAAGAAGAGGAGTTGGATCACAGCTAGTCTATAAATAAGACCCTGCGCCCAACTCAGATTCTAAGCAATTCAATTGAGAAACCCCACGCCCCAAGGCTGCCTCTCCCCTCCTTCTCCATGCCATAGTCTCTTCTCCCCTTGCTCTCCACGTCCAAAAGGAGTTTTGGACCTTGGTTGGTGCGATTCAGATCAAAGAAAGGCGATCAAAAATAAGAAGGCTGCGCTGCTGCAAAGGACGACTGCTCATCTTCAAAAGAGTTTTGAAGATCCTCCAGATCAGATCCAGATCTGATTTTTGGAGGAGTGATAGAGAAGAAGAGGATCTCCAGATCCAACCCAAGTGGATACCGATAGAGACCAGGCACTTGCGTGGCTAAGATCCAGAACCTTCCGCTGCAAATAGGATCATCCACGGGGTAATAGGATTACCCAGATCAGGTAAATTAAATTTGATTTAATTTATCTCTTAATTTTATTTTTTTAAAATAATAAGAATCAGATCTGAAACATATCAAGATCTGATTGGGATCAAGAGAAAAAATTTTAAAATATATCTCTTGATCTGATCAGATCTGAACGAACCTGGACTGGAAAATCAGGATTTCCCTTCAGCCAGCACATCAAATGGGCCGCACACATCAATATGTACTAGGGCAAGGAGATCTGTGGCCCTTTCCCCATATCCCACAAAAGGGAGTCTGGTCATTTTGCCTTAGAGACAAGATTCACAAGTTGGATATGACTCAAAAGTCAATGGACTCAATAGCCCATTTTTCTCAAATTTGTTGATAATGTCTTCTGCTATATGACCTAATCTTAGGTGCCATAGATATCTATCATTTGGACTATCCCTAGGTCGTTTGGCATTCACGTTTTGCTCGATAGTTAGAATAGGTACATCAATATGTAGCTGATAAAGACCATTAATAAGGAAACCATTTGCAATTTTATTTCTTTCATAAAGAATGTTACAATGGTCCTTAAAGAAGGTGATCACATAAGCCTTCTTGTGCTAAGCATGAAACAGAAATCAAATTCCTGCTAGCTGCAGGCACAATAATAACAGTCTTTCAAAACTAAGTCTAAACCAGATGGTAATCGAAGAGGGTATGTTCCCACGGCTACTGCAGCAACTCTTGCTCCATTACCGATGCGTAGGATCATGTCTCCATCCCTCAGCCTCCTGCTATCCTCAAGACCCTGCATGGAAGTGCACAGATGAGCACTAGAACCAGAGTCAAGCACCCAACTGGATGCAGAAGAAACCGTAAGGTTAGACTCAATAACGAGCATACCTCCAGAAGGACCTTCCTTCTTGTTCTTCAGGGTGGCCAGGTAAGTAGGGCAGTTCCGCTTCCAATGGCCGTCGCTGTTGCAATGGAAACACTTTCCTTTGACATCGGCCTTTTTCTTCGGCTCTGCCTTCTTCTTCTTTGATCCTTCCACCTTTTGCTTTTTCACAGACTTCTTTTTCTTTCCATAAGACTTTCTTTTGGAAGAAGTCCGTTCCATAGCAAGAACTGAGCCTTTAGAACCTTTCATAGAAAGCTCAGCGGTAACCAGCATATTCATTAATTCGGCCAAGGAATTTTGAAGTTTATGCATGTGGTAATTCATGATGAATTGCCCATATGCATCAGTCAAGGATTGCAGAATAATATCATTCTGCAGGATCCAAGTCTAACTTCACACCGAGCTTCTCAAGCTCTTCCATGTCCTTGATCATTGTCAGACAGTGATCTTGGACTGACTGCCCATCACGCATCTTAGCCTTAAAAAGTCATTTTCGTGACTTGATATTTGGCTGCGCGACTCTGTTCACCAAACATCTCCTGCAGGTGAGCCAACATTTGGCGAGCAGTCCCGATATCCTTCATGTTGGCGCTGGAGCTCATCAGACATCGAGCCCAACATGTAATATCTGGCCTTATTATCTTCGTCAATCCATTTTTCCAGAGACGCTCTCTGTTCAACAGATGGACGGGCTGGTAAGGTGGGAGGGTCCTGGTCCAAGTACATGGTGTTAACTTCTCGGAACCCAAAACTAATTTTGTAGTTCCTGAGCCAATCTTTATAATTGGGTCCGGTCAGTCTATGTGTGTCCAGGATACGTGCCAATGGGTTGGACGCAGACATTTTTCTGTAGAGAGTCAAAGATTCTAGTTAGATACTGTAATTTTGACTTGACCAATTTATTTAGGAAATTTTATTTTTAAACAAATTAGCTCCCACTATTTTCTCGGATCCCTACACTCCCTCTGTAGAGATGCAAAAATCTCCACGATTAATGATTTCTAGTGGGTGGTGCGGTCTCACCAACTGACTCATCACCTCACCTAACAGTTATTGGTGATGGGTTAGCCAATGAGTGAACAACTCTTGTTCAATGATTCTCTAATCATGGTGCACCCAAACTTGGTCTCTAATTCATGAATCTCACCGTATCCGGAATATTGATCCACTCCTTAGTTAAGTCAGACCCACCATTTGCATAGACTGGGATTCCTAATTGAGTCTCTCACCGTATCCAGAATATTGAGCCCAACTCATCCTCCAGCCCATAGCATCCAATGCCTAATAGACATGGTTGCATCTTTTCGGTGCAACTGAGCCACTGTATCCAGCCGAGAACAATCAACCCCGGGAAGGGCCCGCACATCTACAATGGTGGAAGACCTCAGACTTAATCTTTTCTTAGGGAGAATTGATTCAGGTCTCATTAAACTAGACTTGGTCATAGTCATAACAATTATGACTAACCTAGTGGCATGGGTTAGCTCGGATTATTGACCACCTCAGATCAGAACTGTGTCAACAGATATGGCCAGGTAAGTGAGACCGGTGGAAGGAATATGCCATTAACTCGTACAAGAATGCATTCAGGTCGAGTAGCTTCCAATTAAAAACCAGTCGGTCGTATGTGCCAAACTTACCTTAGACACCAAATTGTTGAGCCAGAACCAATTGGGTTAGCCTACAATCCAGACTCTAACCTCTGAGCCTAATTAGGTCTTGCTTGATCGTGACTCGATCTTGACCCAGACTTAATCCTATTAGGCTGGTCAATTTAAGCATTGTTGATCCCATCTAACCAACTCTTGATTCGGTTTGATCAACCGCTTAGACCTAATTGAGCTACCCAAGCCCGAACCCAGTATTATGAATATGTCTTAGATCTAAAATTCTCAATTTTAGACCTAATTAATATTTCATAAACTTAATTCTTAATTAAGTAGGGTTCATAAACAAAATATGCACAATAAATCCTAGGGTTTCAGGATCTAGGGTTTTGCAGAAAGTAAGTTTTGGGTTTCTGATTAAGGACGAACACGCAGCACCCCTACACATCATAAGAACACCCCATCGAATGGGAAGAGAGGGCCTTTAAACCCTTCTTCATTCTTATGACCGGACGGCCAAGAGGAACGCCTTAATCAGGAACATTGCAATACTACAAAACAAGTTTTAGATCTATATCATATATCTCATATACAAATTAGATCTAATCATGGCATATTTTGCATACATCTCATGTATCGAATCATGCATATTTTTAGATCTAAATTATCTCATAATAATCTAAAAAATTAGATTTAAATTGATCTAATCAAAATAAATTCTAATCTAGATAATTATGTAGAACTATTCTACAACTAGTCTAGACATGCATCAATCATATCTCATATGATATTTAAAATTAAATAATTTTTATTTGCTATTTTTTAGATGTTATTATAATACTTATAATATCAAAAAATAGTAAATAAAAAGATCTAAAATATGATTTAATCAGATTAAATCAAAAACATGCAAGACTATTCTATAGAACTATTCTATTTTAGAACTAGTCATGCATATTTTCTAATCTTAGATCCAAATTCATTTAATTTTAATTTTTTCTGATTTCAGATCTGATCACATCTCATGTGACATCTAAAATCAACTTATTTTTTAATTAAAATAAATTTAAAATTCAGATCTAAATAAACAATTTTAGAACCTTGGCTCTGATACCAGTTGAAGGGAAAATCCTGATTTTCCCGGATCCAGGTTCGTTCAGATCTGATCAGATCAAGAGATATATTTCAAAAATTTTTTCTTTGATCCTAATCAGATCTTGATATATTTTAGATCTGATTCTTATTATTTTAATAATAAAATAAAATTAAGATAAATTAAATCAAATTTAATTTACCTTGAAGTGGGTAATCCTATTACCCTGTTGATGATCCTGTTGCAGCGGAAGGTTCTGGATCTAGCCACGCAAGTGCCTGGCCTCTACCGGTATCCACTCAGGCTGGATCTGGAGATCCTCTTCTTCTCTATCACATCTCCAAAAATTAGATCTGGATCTGATCTGGAGGATCTTCAAAACTCCTTTTGAAGATCAGCAGTCGTCCTTTGCAGCAGCGCAGCCTTCTTAGCTTTTCAGTCGCCTTTCTTCTGATCTGGATCGCACCAACCAAGGTCCAAAACTCCTTTTGGACGTGGAGAGGAGAGGGAGAAGGTGGCTTTGGCATGGAGGAGGAGGAGGAGAGGCAGCCTTGGGGCATGTGGGGAATTATGATTCTCATAATAATCTTTGAGTTGGGCGCAGGGTCTTATTTATAGACTAAGCTGTGATCCAACTCCTCTTCTTCCCAACCAATCACAACCTCTTTGTGAAATCAGATCTAAATCTGATTGGTGGGAATAGAGTCCCCTGGATTCCTCCTTAGAGGGTGCCTAAGACCAGTCAAAGTTGGTTCTTAGGAGAACTCTAATTGGAATCCAAAAAGGAGATGGAGTCCTTGTCCAACAAGGACTCCTAGGCGCCTCCAACTTGGGTACACGCCTAGGGTGGCGTGCGCCCTCCTCCTTGCCAGGTTCTGGCAGGGGGACAGGCCCCCACCAGCTCTCCAATAGGTGCATGACATGTGGTCAAAAGTCAAAGTGTCAATGGTCAACATTTGACCAGTCAAAGGTAGACTTTTGACCAAAGTCAAAGAACAAGAAATGGCAGGTGACCAAAAATGGCAAGTAATGTCTTACAAAATAAGACAACCTTTTCTGACTTGGACAACCTCCAGTCAGACCATATGAAGGCCTCTGATTGAGCACAAACTCCTTTGGCTCAGACAGGACAACTTATTTATGATAGCAAAAGAAGAACGTTAGGTTCAATCGAGTGCTAGCACGATTTTCTTGAACCTAATTGAATCTCATTCAGATCAATTGAACTAGATCAGTTCAATTGATGATCACCAGATTCAAACCCTTGTTTGTGTGACCCAGTTAGGTTCAGTTCTGTATGGTAATGGGATATGTCATGATCTCTATCATCGACATCATCGAAACTCCTTTCGATGGATCAGAACTCTTCTGATTCGAACAGCTAGAATGATCGATCATCTAAATCATTCTAATTGCTCCCAAAATCCACCAGTGACACCTAGCAGTATATGGTGGCAACCCATCAGAGCTGAATGCGAACCTCTTGGTGCAGCTACCTGTGTGATTAAGTTCTTCTATCTTGAGCCCCGATCAGATTAGGGTTAAGGTGAACTCGTCAAACCCTAGTCTCTGTCATATGATGTAATCATTCGATTCGAGTCCAATGTGAAAATCTAAATAGAAACTCTTTCTATTATTTCACTCTACCATGGCCATGGATTTCTGGACTTGATTCTCATGATCATCATAGGGCTGCTCCTCTACCACCGAGGTAGATAGATTCCATCTTGATGCAATCCAGTTCCTACAATGAACATGTCATAGCCAACATACACCTCAGGGTTCCATATGGCTAGGAGATCGAGTAATGGTGTAGTCAAACTATAACACCCTCAAGGTGAACTGCCGATGCATCTCAGGTCAAAGAACCAGACACACTACTGCAGCATCGAGTCAGTCATTGACGAGAAGGTAGACTCCCTAATGACTACTCGAGGTGGTCACGCTCAGTGCCCTCGTTCTCTAACGAGTACCTGTACTCTCGCTCCGGTGTCTCCACACCGTAGACTCAAGACTCATCTACTAAAGAGAAGCGATTGTACACCAACCTTTTGTTAGATATATGTGCCCTAGAAGCCAGAATTGGCTGACACTTGTAATACACTTCTAGGGGCAAAATTATAATTTTGACTAAAATCAATAAATGGGTTATTTTCTATCACATATGTGTATTTAGTGTCTGTGATACATCCTTTGAGTTAATGGTAATGATAATTCATATTTTCAAGAGTTGAAAATTTAAGACATGAATAATCATTATTAACTCATAAATTGCTCCCGACCATAGGATCATCACGAGGATGGTGATTGATCCGGAAGGTTGGTGTACAATCGCTTCTCTTTAGTAGATGAGTCTTGAGTCTACGGTGTGGAGACACCGGAGCGAGAGTACAGGTACTCGTTAGAGAACGAGGGCACTGAGCGTGACCACCTCGAGTAGTCATTAGGGAGTCTACCTTCTCGTCAATGACTGACTCGATGCTGCAGTAGTGTGTCTGGTTCTTTGACCTGAGGATGCATCGGCAGTTCACCTTGAGGGTGTTATAGTTTGACTACACCATTACTCGGTCTCCTAGCCATATGGAACCCTGAGGTGTATGTTGGCTATAGCATGTTCATTGTAGGAACTGGATTGGCATCAAGATGGAATCTATCTACCTCGGTGGTAGAGGAGCAGCCCTATGATGATCATGAGAATCAAGTCCAGAAATCCATGGCCATGGTAGAGTGAAATAATAGAAAGAGTTTCTATTTAGATTTTCACATTGGACTCGAATCGAATGATTACATCATATGACAGAGACTAGGGTTTGACGAGTTTACCTTAACCCTAATCTGATCGGGGCTCAAGATAGAAGAACTTGAATCACACAGGTAGCTGCACCAAGAGGTTCACATTCAGCTCTGATGGGTTGCCACCATATACTGCTAGGTGTCACTGGTGGATTTTGGGAGCAATTAGAATGATTTAGATGATCGATCATTCTAGCTGTTCGAATCAGAAGAGTTCTGATCCATCGAAAGGAGTTTCGATGATGTCGATGATAGAGATCATGACATATCCCATTACCATACAGAACTGAACCTAACTGGGTCACACAAACAAGGGTTTGAATCTGGTGATCATCAATTGAACTGATCTAGTTCAATTGATCTGAATGAGATTCAATTAGGTTCAAGGAAATCGTGCTAGCACTCGATTGAACCTAACGTTCTTCTTTTGCTATCATAAATAAGTTGTCCTGTCTGAGCCAAAGGAGTTTGTGCTCAAACAGAGGCCTTCATATGGTCTGACAGGAGGTTGTCCAAGTCAGAAAAGGTTGTCTTATTTGTAAGACACTACTTGCCATTTTTGGTCACCTGCCATTTCTTGTTCTTTGACTTTGGTCAAAAGTCTACCTTTGACTGGTCAAACGTTGACCATTGACACTTTGACTTTTGACCACATGTCATGCACCTATTGGAGAGCTGGTGGGGGCCTGTCCCCCTGCCAGAACCTGGCAAGGAGAAGGGCGCACGCCACCCTAGGCGTGTGCCCAAGTTGGAGGCGCCTAGGAGTCCTTGTTGGACAAGGACTCCATCTCCTTTTTGGATTCCAATTAGAGTTCTTCTAAGAACCAACTTTGACTGGTCTTAGGCGCCCTCTAAGGAGGAATCCAGGGGTCTCTATTCCCACCAATCAGATTTAGATCTGATTTCACAAAGGGTTGTGATTGGTTGGGAGGAAGAGGAGTTGGATCACAGCTTAGTCTATAAATAAGACCCTGCGCCCAACTCAGATTTAAGAGATTCAATTGAGAATTGAAAACCCCACGCCCCAAGGCTGCCTCTCCCCTCCTTCCTCCATGCCAAAGTCTTCTTCTCCCCTTGCTCTCCACGTCCAAAAGGAGTTTTGGACCTTGGTTGGTGCGATTCCAGATCAAAGAAAGGCGATCAAAAGTAAGAAGGCTGCGCTGCTGCAAAGGACGACTGCTGATCTTCAAAAGGAGTTTTGAAGATCCTCCAGATCAGATCCAGATCTGATTTTTGGAGGTGTGATAGAGAAGAAGAGGATCTCCAAATCCAGCCCGAGTGGATATCGGTAGAGGCCAGGCGCTTGCATGGCTAGATCCAGAACCTTCCGCTGCAAACAGGATCATCAACACGGTAATAGGATTATCCAAATCTAGGTAAATTAAATTAAATTTAATTTATTCTTATTTTATTTTATTTATTAAAATAATAAGAATCAGATCTGAAATACATCAAGATCTGATTGGGATCAAGAAAAAAATTTTGAACTATATTTCTTGATCTGATCAGATCTAAACGAACCTGGTCTGAAAAATCAGGATTTTTCTTCACCTTTCAGATCAATCACCATCCTCGTGATAATCCTATGATCGGAAGCATTTTGTGAGTTAATAATGATTATTCATGTCTTAAATTTTCAACTCTTAAAAATATGAATTATCATTATCATTGACTCAAAGGATGTATCATAGACACTAAATACACTTATGTGATAGAAAATAACCCATTTTGTTGATTATAGTCAAAATTACAATTTTGCCCCTAGAAGTGTATTACAAGTGTCAGCCAATTCTGGCTTCTAGGGCACATATATCTAACATATAAGTCTCAGGTAAATCATTTATTCTCTTTTTTTCTTTTTCTATCTCATTTAAATTGGAACTAGCATTAGTACTAATTTTTGACTCGGATTCTTCTATGTGGTTAGTCTCAGTATTAACTTGTTCCTCTAAATTTTTATTTTGGCTAGCATCAATACTAGCCTCTTTCACTTCATCTTGGTATGGGTCCATAAGAATCCTATAGCTTTTAAGTTCAGGAATTACTTTGGCATTCTCTAATTGGGGATTCTTAAGTGAGACATTAAATTGATAACTTAGTCCAGATGGTTGGTGGACATTAGGTGGATTATTTGAAATTGATAGGCTCGATAGTTGATCTAGTTCTCTCCTTGTGTTAGACTCAAATAATTATCCTATTTGAGCTTCTAGCCTGACGGTAGATTGTTGTTGAGTTATGATCGATTGTTATTGATTCAGAATTAATTATTGAAGTTGAATAAATCTATCATCTACTAGATTGGTCTATTGAGGAGATGGGTATGATAGTTGGTTGTTATATCATGGCTGGGTAAACTGACTAGGCTGACCATTATTATAGGCATAGTTTTGGTATTAGGGCCTATTTTGATATTTTTGGATAGGTGAAATTCGGGTCTGAGCTTGAGTCTGTTGGGATGTCCAAGAAAAATTAGAGTAGTTAGTCCAATGCTGGTTATATGAATTTGAAAGAAGATTATTAATCGACTTAGAGTAGCCTTGAGTAGCTTGAACTTGTTCTTGGATAAAATGTGAAAACTGTACAGCATGATGGATTGGGCTAGGTGATGTGAATTATGTAAGAGATTGTTGACCTAGGATTAAGAGTTGATCTAATTTCTGAGCAAGAAGGTCAACTTTATCTAATTTTTAGACTATTAGGTTTAGATTAGCCATTTGATTATTAGGTTTAATGTGAATCAACCATTCAATTTTGTTCAACTAAATCAAAAAAAGCAATTTTCTATCGTGCATGTATTAGTGTAATCCTAATATATGGTTCAAAATTTTTTAGAATATTTTTTATATATTTTTTTTATTTTATTTATTATTTTTAATTTAATTTAAGTTAATTTAATTATTATTTTTAATATTTTTTTAGTTAGTTTAATTTAATTTTTATTTTATTCTATTTTATTTTATTTTTAGAGGAGAAAGGAGAAGAAAGAAAGAAGCGTTCTAAAGAAGAGGTTTTAAGGAGTCCTAAAACTAAGAAGAGAGAGAAGAATTATATTTAATTAGATTTGATGTTGGTTAGCAATCAGGTTGGTCAATCAATACTGACTAAGGGTTATCCTAAATCTAGATAGCTCCTAACTATTAAGATCACCTTCAAGCCCTCTAAGTATAGGATTAGCAAATCAACTAGCCACGTAAGTATAAGATCGGTGGAAGTCCCTCCGTTGCTTGCCTTAGACACCAATTATGCTTGGTCAGGTAAGCGAACGAAATCAATTAGAAACCATCTTCCTTCAAGCTCAGTCATTCTTGAACCACTTTCCTAGACACCAATTAAATTGACTAATCCTAATCTGGTTCAACTCTTAGGATTCCTTATCCTATTGAGCTCGAGTTCCTAGGGCTAATGTCTAATTGATTTTAAAATTAAAGGCTTAGATCAATGCAGGATGCTGGTTGGTTGTTTGTGGGTTAGGAAAGGATGATCAAATCCCCACCTTATCTTGCTTAACTAGGTTATGCCCTTAGTTTGGTTTAATATGAATATGCACACAAAAAAAAAATTCAATCAAAAGGTTCTATACAATTTAAACTAGATGCATGCAACTAATTGAATTCTGAAAGGCTTACCTTGCCTCCAGCAATCATTAAAAAAATAAAAGTAAAACTAATATGATGCATGCTCTAAATAGTTAGGATTTCTAATCTTATCATGAGACTTTTAATTAGATTTAAATAGATATTTTTTAAATTAATTTAAAAATAAAATAAATAAATAAATAAATAAAAAGAAAAGAGGACTAGAGTTAGGATTGATCTCACCATGATTAGATGCTTTCTTCCTTTTTCTTTTTTTTTCTTTTTTTGCCATAAAATAAATAAATAAAAAGTTAGTAAGCAATATTTAAAAAAATATTTATAATTAATTTACAAAAAAAATCAAAAAAATCAAAGAAAAAAATAGCATCTATTCTTTCTCCGGTAATGATTCCAAAAATTTGACAGGAATGCGATGTTGTCATTAAAATATCATGTTTATTAGTTTAATCTGATTTCTTAAAATAATTAAAAATGCATAGATAGCAGTGAGTTGGGTCGAATCCACAGAGAAGATAGTGCTTTTAGATTTGAAATCTTTAATTTTTTTTAAAAAAAAGAAAAAAATTTGAAAATAGAATTTGAAGTCAAAAATTAAAAATTAAAATTACATAGTAGGAATTAAATTATGTAGAAAAGCAAACTTGGTATTAAGATCTACTAGTTAGATCTTAGCATCTACTTACTGGAAAATAAAAAGCAATAATTAAAATATAAAAATTAAATTATAATAAAAATAAAGAGTAAAAAATTAAAAAATATAAAAATAAATATTATATTAATTAAAATTTAAGAATTTAAATATATAAAATTTTAAAAAAATAAAATAAAATAAAATAGCCTAATCTCTGATCTTGGATCATCATTGATGGAAAGATGGTGTAGAAGTCCAGCTTTTTCTCTTGGTGAAGCAGCCATTAACCTAGAGCCTAGCTTTACCTTATACCAAAGCTTCCCCTTGATCGAAGATGTTCATTTTTAGAGGCCTGAAGTCCTTTTTATAGAGCTAGGAGGGCTGGAGAGTTTTCTTCTGGACAATATGGGACTAAGAAGCTCTTTGATCATCAAAATATGAAAAAATCTGAGCAAAAATTAGGTTAAAAGGAGTTATGGATGAATTTTATTATTCTGGATAAAATTTGACCATTGGTAGAAATCCAACGAACCAAAAATCATCAAAATTGGATGTGTATCAACCTAGATCAGGTCAGATTAAATTCTAGCCGTTCCATCGCATGCCGCTGATTGCACGTCGAGAGTCTTGATCACCATCGGGAGCATTTTGGACTATTGGATCATCCTCTGGATCGAGCGCTGCCATTGGATGGCGATTCGTATGAAGTCTGAAGTTGAATTAAATCTGAAAATAACCATAGTCGTTTGATCTTGATCGCAAGCTACCGTAGCCATTCGATCATACAATTATTATTCCCATGGACCGTGTGGATTGACCACATCACACACCATAGCCAATCAGTGCTCCTATCATCAAGTGAAAAGACCAGACTGTCCTGTGAGCCACGATAAATTTCTGTGGACCCTTTAAGGGTCTAGGTCCGCCATGTGTTGCTCCATGATTTGCTAGTTTCTGCTGAGCTGGCGGTCCATGCTTGGATCGTGGATTGGCTGGTGGCTTCTGTGGTTGAGTCGGCATTGATGGCATGGCTTGCAGAGCCAACTGAGCCATTTTCTTTTTTTAATTTAATTTTTATTTATTTTATTTCTTTAGAAATTCATATCTTCTTCATTTTATGTGAAACTTATTTCATTATAATCAAAAAAATAAGCTCTTTCTATTAATAATAAAATTTAATTTTTTAATTTTATTATTTTTTAATTAATTTTTTAATTAATAAAAATATAAATTTCTTAAAAATATGTATCAATTAATTAATAATTCTTAAAAATTAATATAAATTAATTAATAAATTAATACTTTTATTACTAAATTTATGGTACTTATCATCTATGCCCCCTCCTCTTTCTGCCTTTGATCTGGTCCAAGTGTTGGACTAGTTCAAAGGAAATTGAATTTTAAATTTAAGTTGTTTGGAGGTTGAAACAAGTTAAACCTCCTTGTCATAATCCATTGTCCATGCCTCATGAAAATTGTTACATGAATTTTTGTGGCATTTTTTTTTTAGAGTGGGTATAGAACGAGAGTCCTTCTACTTGCCACCCACCTGATATGCAATGTTGGAAGTGATAGACTTCCATTTGAATTTCAAATTCATGTTGGGAGGTTGAAACGAGTTCAACATCCCATCCTAATCTTTCCTTGTGCTATGCCAATCGCAAAGTCACCAATTTAAGAGGAAATTTTATGTGGGTATGCGAGAAGAGAGTGTCTTTATGAAAGGAGTCTTCAGGAAAGAAAATTCTAGAGAGGGAATGCACATCCTAGGGATGGGATCTAAGTGAGGTGTGCGTAGATTGGAAAGTCCTCTACCCGTCAAAATTTATTTCATAAGAAAATTCAAAAGGGAGTAGGCATGAGACTATTTTCGAGCATCAAGGTTTTTGGTGTGCGTAAAACCCTAGAGTTGGGACTCAGGATTTGGATGGGGAGATCGAGTGCTGTGAGAATCGGATCACCACCAAACTTTGTACACCACCTCATCATCCTCCAATATACATCATCTAATCTTCTAGAGTATTCAAAAGATTAGAAGAAAGGTGATCGATTGCATCAATCAAGATTAGTTGTCAAAGACTCCGATGAGGAGTTTGCACTCTGGTGGAGCTAGTCGAGATCGAGAGCTCTGGATCAATCGTAGAGGCCGAACAAGTGTGCGGTTATTATGTGACATCAAAGCATATTCTGGTTGATTCAGATCATAGAGATCAGCTACTCATGCATAGGTATCAACTTTTGAACTCAAATCGATCAGCAAATACGATTTGTTGATCGATCGCATTTAAATTTTAAATTACATATTAGCATACCTAGATCCTGAGTAGGTTTTCTGATTTGATCAATGGATGCATAGATTAATTTTAGATTAATCTAATGCTTTTGCTATATTTAATATTCAAAAAATATTTTGAAAAGCATGCTAAAATCCTGCACGATTCCTTTCAATGGTATTTGAGCAAGGGCTGCTTGACATGTTCAAATATGTCAATTAGAAAATTTAAATGCTTTCATATATGATATGTTACATCTAGATAACTCAATAATGTTGGATGAATGTGCCACCAAGCTATTCGATCATAAGGGATAAGTATGGTCTAACGGCCATCTCCTCCCATTCAGTAGGGATCCCTTATGGTGGTAGGGGTGTCACCGTAAACTCATTCATTAAGATGATCAGCGAAAGAATTTTTTATGATTGAAATTATTTCAATTAGAAAGTTAAACATGAATGTGTTTAGGTTAGATCTAGAACATAATTTATGATTTAATTTTTATTATATTTTATTTTCTATTATGAAACTAGCAATAGAATTGTTGTTTATGAAATGAGCTAACACATTTAAGAAATGAGTCAACCCATTTAGTGAACAAAAAGTAAAAATATTTTAAAATTTAAAAATTATTTTTAAAATACTGAACCCCAACCCATCAATCCAAAATTTAATTAAAAAATTAAGTATTATTTATAGAATCTAGAATTATGAATTAAAGATTCTAAGATATAGTCATAAGACTGTGAGTTAAAGGTTTAGATAAATTAGGTCTATTAATTGGGTTAGACTTAAGGTTAGTTAAAGAATGGATTAATCTAGAATAATTGATCAAATCTAATCAAGTATTGAATTAGATTAGATCAAGGGCACTCTAGACTCAACTTGAATAGTTGTAGTTGGATGGGTCCATGTCTTTAACGAGACCAATATGGACTTGATTCATGGCTAAGCGATCTAGCTCGAAATTACTAGGTTGATCAGATTAAACCTAATTAACTGATTGGTGTCTAAGGTAAGTTTGGCAAACAAGATTAGTGGTTTTTAATTAGGAGCTACAGTACCGATTCGATCTTTGACGAGTTAATGGCATATCCCTTCCACTGATCTCACTTACCTGGCCGATATGGTTGATTATAATTTGATTAGATCACATGGTGATTCAAGATGACCCATGTCACTAGGAATTAGTTTGATTGATTTCAATCAATAAGACTAAATTAGGTTCCCATGGACTTAAATTAATCCTAATCCTAACCTATTGGCTTATTGAAGTCAGTGGGAGGATTTGATTGGGTGAAGTCAATGGGTGAAATTTGATCCATGTTCTTTCTATCCTTAAATCATATGTAATCTATATTCTCTAAATTATTATATCCTTAAAATGACTAAGTTATGGAGATAACCGAGTCATAGCCTCCTATTAAGGTGAATAGTAATGATCCAATTTTTTGGGTGGACATTAGAGGTGCCTTACACCTGGTGTTCATCTGGATATTGAAATTACCATCCATCATATTATGATTAGGTCACACTTTCTTAGTGATGATCAGATTTGTCAAAGCTTTTCTTGGGCCTGGTTATCATTGGTTTGATGCACCGAAGTCAATTTTGTTAATGGTTGGACCTAACTAGATCTTTTCAGTGGAGGCCATAGCCTACTGAATTAGCTTTTGGGGCAAAACCTAATTACTAAAAATTATTTCGAGAAATAATTGATTGTGAACCTACCTATAGATGCACGTGGGTTAGCCAGAGCTTTCCTTAGGCCCGTTTATAGTCTATGTGGATTCCAATACCCACTAAGGAGTTAGTATAATTTGTCAAATTAGAGGTAGAGGCTACCAATTCATTAAAAATAGTGGGAGGACCTTTAGACTAATGTCTAAGTCTTTAGGATTAGTTTATTCAAGTACTAATTAGGTTTCATATTTTTCTTTCAAATAATTAAAATGGCTAATGTAAGTCCACTCCGTTCATTGTTGGACAGTGGTAAGCATTTAGGACCTAAGAATGATGAGTCTAGTGTTGATCCTAATCAGGCAGACTCGAAGAGGGATTGTCTCCATGATCCGAATAGGCTGAATAGGAAAAATCAACAAGTGATTACTGATCAAGGCTGTTATATGATAACACCTTATAATTTTTTTGTACGTGATACATGTACCTGAATGTTAGATACCGAGAGTATGATTCATATATGCAATTCATTGCATAGACTTTAAATTGGTAGAAAGTTTGAGAATAGCAATAGATTCCTTAATGTTGGGGATGAAAGTAAAGTTTTAGTCCTAGCATTGAGAATTCTTGAGCTATTTTTCAAAAATAATAATATTATTTTAAGTGACTATCACTATTATCCATCTTTTATGATGAACATAATATTTATTAGGCTTTTGGCTCAGGATGGTTATTTATCAATAAAAAAAAATTATTATGATATCATTATTAATGTTATTAAAGTAATGCAAGGATAATTAAGAAATGATATTTATATTTTATCATAGCCTATTAGTGTAATGTACACATCACATAAACGTCCAAAACTAGATAATGTCACTAATGCTTATCTTTGGTACTATAGGCTCGATCATATAAACAAGAATAGGATCAATAGGTTAGTCGAGGAGCATATTCTTGACATCCATGATTATGAATCATTGAATACTTGTGAGTCCAACCTTCTTGGTAAGATGACAAAATCATCCTTTACTGAAAAAGGTGAATGAGCCACTGAGCTTCTTGATCTAGTACATATCAATGTATATGGACCTATAAACACATGTGTTAAAGGTTGTATTACTACTTCATTACATTTACTGACAATCTATTTAGGTATGGGTATGCCTATCTTATGAAGAATAAATTTGATTCGTTTGATATGTTCAAATGATATCGAAATAATATAAAAAAATAACTTGAGAAGAGTATTAAAACTCTTCAATCTGACCGAGGAGGTGAATACCTTTTCAATGAGTTTTTGACATATCTAAAAGGGAATTAGATTCTCTCTCAATAGATCCCTCCAGAAATACCACACATAATTATGTATCTAAAAGGTAGAATCAAACCCTGTTGGACATGGTTCAATTTATGATGGGATTTGCAAGTTTGCCAATTTTATTCTAGGGATTATGCACTCGAGATTGCTTGTTTTGTTTTGAACAATGTTCCGAGCAAGTCTATCGTAAAGACTCCATATGAGATATGGACTAGGCATAGGTTGACACTCTCTCACCTTAGGATTTGGGAATGTTCGGCTTATGTAAAACATTTGCAACAAGAAAAGTTTGGACCTAGGTCTGATAAGTGCTTGTTCATAAGATATTTCAAGAAAACTAGGGATTATTACTTCTATCTTGCTGAAGAATAAAAGATGTTCATCAGCACTAGAATAGTCTTTTTGAAAAAAGAGTTTCTTATGGAAGGAACAGTTGCCTCTAATGTTGAGCTTAGTAAAGTTTGATAGGTAGTAGAATCGACACATTCTAGTAAACCTACAGAACTAGGTTTGATAAGATCAAACTCAGAGCCCATTGAAGTGGCATCAAAGAGATCCAATAAAGTATCATGTTAGCCAGATAGATACTATGATTTCTTGATCTAGGATGGTGATCTTATTGAACTCGATGAGAATGATGAGGATCTAATCACCCACATGGATGCCATGCAGAGGTCTGACTCCGATGAGTGGCTGGAAGCCATGAAGTATGAAATGGAGTCTATGAAGATCAATAGTGTATGGACACTAGTTGATCCACCTAAAGGGGTAAAATCCATTGGATGTAAATGGATTTTCAAAAGAAAATGGGACAAAGACGAGATGGTGGAAACCTATAAAACCCATCTGCTTGCTAAGGGATATCGTCAGCGTTATGGTATTGACTTGATGAGATTTTTTTTTTTTGCGACAATGCTCAAATCCATTTGAATCATGCTTGTGATAGCGGCATACCTAGATAATGAGATCTAGCAAATGGATGTGGAGATAGCTTTTCTAAATGGAGAGCTGGATGAAGTGGTGTACATGATATAGCCTGATGGTTTCACATCCATAAACGAGTCTAAGGTGTGCAAGCTTTAGAGATGCATATATAGATTAAAGTAGGCATCTCAAAGTTGGAACATATGTTTTGATAAGGTAATCAGAATGAATGGCTTCATTAAGAACAGAGAAGAACCCTACATGTATAAATGGGCTAATGGTTCTGTAAATGTATTTCTTATATTGTATGTCGATGACATTCTCTTGGTTGAGAATGACATCCCTGCTCTACAGAAAATAAAAGTTTGGCTATCGCTGTAATTCTTCATGAAAGACTTGGGAGAAGCATCCAACATCCTAGGGATGAAGATCTATTGGGATAGATTTAAAAGATTGCTTGGATTGTTCCAATCTATGTACATTGATACCATGCTGAAGAGGTTCAGCATGGAGAATTCCAAGAAGGATTATCTCTCGATAGGCCATAAAATTTCTCTCTTGAAGAAGGATTATCCAACAACTCCTCAAGAAAGAGAGAGTGTATGAATAGAATACCATATGCTTTGATAGTGGGTTCTATTATGTATGCCATGATGTGTACGAGACCAGATGTAGCATACTCACTAGAGGTAGTGAGCAGATCTAGTATGATCCAAGTAAGAATTACTGAAAGGTTGTGAAGACAATAGGTATTTGAGAAATACCAAGGATAGTGGCTTACCTATGGAGAATTGACTTGAAACTTGTGGGATACACTGATTATAGTTTTCAGTCAGATCATGATGATAATAAGAGTGTGTTAGGTTATGCATTTATCTTGAACGGGGGAGTGGTCTATTGGAAGAGTTTCAAGCAACATAGTATGTCTGATTCTATGTATGAGGTGGAGTATATCACAACATCCGATGCTGCAAAGAAAGCTGTATAGCTATGAAAATTTATCGATGAGTTGAAAGTGGCACCATCCTTGGATGGTCTGATTCTGCTATATTATGACAGCACTGGAGCCATAGCTCAAGCGAAAGAGTCGAAGGCACATCAGCGCACCAAGCATATTCTACATTGCTACTACCTTGTGTGAGAGATCGTGGAACGAGGTGACATCAAGCTTCAGAAGATCGATAGAAAGGAGAACGTGGCTGACCCCTTTACTAAGGCTCTTGGAATCAAAGAGTTCAACAATCATAAATAGAAGATGGGTATTCGATACTATTCTGAGTGGCTTTAGTATAAGTAGGAGTTGTTGGAAAATATATCCTAAAGCCAATCATCTAGGTTGTAGATGGTTGAGCTAAATATAATTATACTTAAATTATTAATAAATAAATTTATTATTTTGATATTTCATTACTCTTGTGTATCTTTCTGTAATGAACTCTCATGTGATGAAGTTCTTAGGACTATTTAGACTCGACAAAGGAGGATTTATTGTTTAGTCCTTAAAATTAGTTCACAACCAAATGATTCGTTGTTACCCAAGTTGATAACGTATCGAGTGTAGGTTGTTGTGTGCCATAAGTGTTGATTGTCCTCTTAACCAAGAAGTATGAAGATACTGTTATGGCATACAAGTGAAGTATAGAGGTATATTTTATTAAACGTGATCCAACTGTGGAGCTCTCTACTATCAAGAGTTGCTCATGAAGGATATGGGTATAAATGTTCCTCAGACCTGAGATCACTATGGTGACTTGCAAGCAACTCACTGCACTTAGGTACCGGACTACCTAAATTTCTAATTCAGTGATGGAGGGCTACTAGGTGCTGTCAAGTACTTATAAAGTTGGTGCATCAGTCAAGATGGGATTGATCCCTCCAAGTGTTGGAGCAAGTGCATCAATATATTTCATTTTAGCAAACCCTCGATCGGGGTGGTCCATGTGATGGACACTGAATTTTGAAATATGCTATGGATGAATTTTAGGATTGGCAGTAAATCCTAGATTATCCTTTAAGCATCGAGGTCAAGAGGATGAATTATACGATAATCATATGCCATAGGTTCATCATTGTTGCATTACGACTTTTCGACCTATCTGGACATTGGATACCATTGCTAGATAGTCACATCGATCGATATAGAAAATTGATTCCTATGCTATCAACTTAAAATTCGAATCTATGGGATCACACATAACAGAAATCCCTACCTAATCTGATTGCTGATCAAGAATCCTAATGGTCTGGGACTCGATGGTGAAGATGAAGGAAAATCCTAATTTCCCAGATCAGGTTCGTTCAGATCTAATCCGATCAAGAGATATATTTCAAAAACTTTTCTCTTCCGATCTGAATCAAATTTGGGATGTTTCAGATCTAATTTTTATTATTCTAATAATTAAAATAAAATATAGATAAATTAAATCAAATTTAATTTACCTTGATGTAGGGTAATCCTATTACCTATTGATGATCCTGTAAGTAGCGAAAGATTCTGGATCTAGCCACGCAAGTGCCTGACTCTACCCGTATCCACTTAGACTGGATCTGGAGATCCTCTTCTTCTCTATCACGTCTCCAAAAATTAGATCTGGATCTGATTCTGGAGGATCTTCAAAACTCTTTTCGAAGATCAGCAGTTGTCCTTTGCAGCAGCGCAGCCTTCTAGCTTTCTGATCGCCTTTCTCTTGATCTGGATTGCACCAACCAAGATCCCAAACTCCTTTGGGCATGGAGAGGAGAGGGAGAAGATGGACTTGGCATGGAGGAGGAGGGAGAGAGGCAGCCTTGGGGCATGGGAATTTCTTTTTTTTTGAGTTGGGCGCAGGGTCTTATTTATAGACTATGCTGTGATCCAACTCCTCTTCTTCCCAACCAATCACAATCTTTGTGAAATCAGATCTAAATCTGATTGGTGGGAATAGAGTCCCCTGGATTCCTCCTTAGAGGGTGCCTAAGACCAGTCAAAGTTGGTTCTTAGGAGAACTCTAATTGGAATCCAAAAAGGAGATGGAGTCCCTGTCCAACAAGGGACTCCTAGGCGCCTCCAACTTGGGCACACGCCACCCTAGGGTGGCGTGCGCCCTCCTCCTTGCCAGGTTCTGGCAGGGGGACAGGCCCCCACCAGCTCTCCAATAGGTGCATGACATGTGGTCAAAAGTCAAAGTGTCAATGGTCAACATTTGACCAGTCAAAGGTCAGACTTTTGACCAAAGTCAAAGAACAAGAAATGGCAGGTGACCAAAAATGGCAAGGTATTGTCTTACAAAATAAGACAACCTTTTCTGACTTGGACAACCTCCAGTCAGACCATATGAAGGCCTCTGATTGAGCACAAACTCCTTTGGCTCAGTCAGGACAACTTATTTATGATAGTAAAAGAAGAACGTTAGGTTCAATCGAGTGCTAGCACGATTTTCTTGAACCTAATTGAATCTCATTCAGATCAATTGAACTAGATCAGTTCAATTGATGATCACCAGATTCAAACCCTTGTTTGTGTGACCCAGTTAGGTTCAGTTCTGTATGGTAATGGGATATGTCATGATCTCTATCATCGACATCATCGAAACTCCTTTCGATGGATCAGAACTCTTCTGATTCGAACAGCTAGAATGATCGATCATCTAAATCATTCTAATTGCTCCCAAAATCCACCAGTGACACCTAGCAGTATATGGTGGCAACCCATCAGAGCTGAATGCGAACCTCTTGGTGCAGCTACCTGTGTGATTAAGTTCTTCTATCTTGAGCCCCGATCAGATTAGGGTTAAGGTGAACTCGTCAAACCCTAGTCTCTGTCATATGATGTAATCATTCGATTCGAGTCCAATGTGAAAATCTAAATAGAAACTCTTTCTATTATTTCACTCTACCATGGCCATGGGCTTCTGGACTTGATTCTCATGATCATCATAGGGCTGCTCCTCTACCACCGAGGTAGATAGATTCCATCTTGATGCAATCCAGTTCCTACAATGAACATGCTATAGCCAACATACACCTCAGGGTTCCATATGGCTAGGAGACCGAGTAATGGTGTAGTCAAACTATAACACCCTCAAGGTGAACTGCCGATGCACCTCAGGTCAAAGAACCAGACACACTACTGCAGCATCGAGTCAGTCATTGACGAGAAGGTAGACTTCCCTAATGACTACTCGAGGTGGTCACGCTCAGTGCCCTCGTTCTCTAACGAGTACCTGTACTCTCGCTCCGGTGTCTCCACACCGTAGACTCAAGACTCATCTACTAAAGAGAAGCGATTGTACACCAACCTTCCGGATCAATCACCATCCTCGTGATGATCCTATGGTCGGGAGCATTTTATGAGTTAATAATGATTATTCATGTCTTAAATTTTCAACTCTTGAAAATATGAATTATCATTACCATTAACTCAAAGGATGTATCACAGACACTAAATACACATATGTGATAGAAAATAACCCATTTTATTGATTTTAGTCAAAATTATAATTTTGCCCCTAGAAGTGTATTACAAGTGTCAGCCAATTCTGGCTTCTAGGGCACATATATCTAACAATCTCCCACTTGTCCTAAAGCCAATTGGCTACAAGTCTAAGTCCCATCTTCTCAAGGTGGGCTTCGATCTTCTGCTGGCCCAACGGCTTTGTAAGTGGGTCTGCCACATTATCTGTGGAGTTGACTCTCTTGACCTCGACGTAACCCTTCTCGAGGTAATCGCGGATGAGGTGGTATCGCCGCTCAATATGCTTGGATTTCTGGTGAGACCTCGGCTCCTTAGCAAGGGCTATGGCGCCATTGTTGTCGCAGTATAGAGGAATGGCATCTGATGGCATTACTCCGATTTCTGCAGCAAACTTCTTGTACCAGAATGCTTCCTTCGCAGC
Source organism: Cocos nucifera (assembly GCA_006176705.1). Classification (NCBI taxonomy): domain Eukaryota; kingdom Viridiplantae; phylum Streptophyta; class Magnoliopsida; order Arecales; family Arecaceae; genus Cocos; species Cocos nucifera. The sequence continues at coordinate 4,023 of QRFJ01007929.1, read as the reverse complement.
CTCTGATGCAGCGATATATTCTGCTTCCATGGTGGAATCTGCTATCACCGTTTGCTTGGAACTCTTCCAGCTGACAGCTCCACCATTGCACACAAACAGACTCCCAGATGTCGACTTTCGATCATCTATATCGGACATGAAATCCGAGTCTGTGTATCCCTGGACTTGGAGTTCTCCGTTACCAAAGACCAACATCATATCCTTAGTTCTTCTCAAGTACTTAAGGATACATTTCACAGAAGTCCAGTGTTCTTCACCTGGATTTGACTGATATCTGCTTGTGACACTCACAGCATGGGCTATATCAGGTCGTGTACATAGCATGGCATACATGAGGCTCCCTATTGCAGAAGCATAAGGGATCTTGCTCATGCGTTCTATTTCCTCAGGTGTGCTGGGGCACATCTTCTTGGAAAGATGAATACCATGTCTGAAGGGTATTAATCCCCTCTTAGAGTTTTCCATACTAAACCTCTTTAGTACTTTCCTCTATGTACATCTTCTGTGAAAGTCCTAGCATCCTATTCGGTCTATCCCTATAGACCTTAATTCCTAGAATAAAGGATGCTTCACCTAGGTCTTTCATGGAGAATTCCTTGGACAACCACATCTTGACTGATGTCAACATGGGAATATCATTCCCAATAAGGAGGATGTCATCCACGTACAATACGAGGAAGACAACAGCGCTCCCACTGACCCTTTTGAAAACACATGGTTCCTCTTCATTTTTGATGAAACCAAACTTTTTGATCACATCATTGAAACGAGTGTTCCAGCTCCGAGATGCTTGCTTAAGTCCATATATGGACCTTTGCAGCTTGCAAACCTTGTGATCAGTATCACTGGATGTGAAACCTAGCGGCTGTTCCATATAGATATCTTCCTCAAGATATCCATTTAAGAATGCCGTTTTCACGTCCATTTGCCATATTTCATAATCGAAATAGGCTGCAACAGCAAGCAATGTGCGGATGGATTTTAGCATAGCTACTGGGGAAAAGGTATCCTGATAGTCAATGCCTTCGCGTTGACTATAACCTTTTGCCACCTAGTCTAGCCTTGAATGTCTCCACATTCCCATCTGCACCAATCTTTCTCTTGAAGATCCATTTACACCCAATAGGTACTATACCTTCTGGTGGATCTACCAAGGTCCAGACTTGGTTTGAGTGCATCGAGTCAATTTCTGACTGCATTGCCTCTAGCCATTTCTCGGAGTCGATATCTGATATCGCCTCGTTGTAGGTTTTGGGATCATCACCATGAGCACCATTACCTACGAGGAACATTTCCTCTACATCCTCTGAAATAATACCTAAGTATCTTTCAGGGGGATGGGAAACTCTTTCCGATCTACGAGGTGGAGGAGGTAGTGTTCTTATTGGCTCAACCTGATTTGGTTCCACTTGGTCCTTAGCTCGTTCTGCTTGTGAGACTTTCTCATCAAGCTTAATCTGCTTTCCAATGCCGCTATCTTGAATAAACTATTTTTCAAGAAAGATGGCATGTCGACTCACAATCACATTGTGGTCTTCTGGAATGTAGAAATAGTATCCTAATGACTCTTTAGGATATCCTATGAATCGAGCTCTGAAGGACCTAAATTCTAACTTGTCCGCTTGTTGTCTTTTGACATGAGCCGGACAACCCCAAATTCTGAGATGACTCAGACTTGGTTTCTTACCGTGCCATATCTCATACGGTGTGGTAGGAACGGTTTTAGAGGGAACCCTATTCAGTAGATAAATTGAAGTTAACAATGAGTGTCCCCAAAGAAAATCAGGGAGGTCTGTGAAGCTCATCATGGATCGAACCATATCCAATAGAGTCCGATTTCTCCATTCTGAAATCCCGTTGAGTTGAGGTGTTCCTGGTGGAGTCCATTGAGAGACTATGCCATTTTCCTTGAGATAGTCTAGGAATTCTCGGCTAAGGTATTCACCTCCTCGATCTGATCGAAGAACCTTAATGGGTTTTTCAGTTTGTTTTTCTACTTCATGTCTGAATTCTTTGAACTTTTCAAAAGCTTCAGACTTGTGTCTCATAAGATACACATACCCATACCTAGACAGATCATCGGTAAAGGTAATGAAGTAGACAAAATTGCCTCTAGCCGGCACATCAAATGGGCCGCACACATCAGTATGTACTAGGGCAAGGAGATCTGTGGCCCTCTCCCCATGTCCAACAAAAGGGAGTTTAGTCATTTTGCCTTGAAGACAAGATTCACAAGTTGGATATGACTCGAAAGTCAATGGACTCAATAGCCCATTTTTCTCCAATTTGTTGATCCTATCTTCTGCTATATGACCTAATCTCAGGTGCCATAGATATCTATCGTTTGGACTATCCCTAGGTCGTTTGGCATTCACGTTTTGCTCGATAGTTAGAACAGGTACATCAATATGTAGCTGATAAAGACCATTAATAAGGAAACCATTTGCAATTTTATTTCTTTCATAAAGAATGTTACAATGGTCCTTAAAGAAGGTAATCACATAAGCCTTCTTAGTGCTAAGCATGAAACAGAAATCAAATTCCTGCTAGCTGCAGGCACATAATAACAGTCTTTCAAAACTAAGTCTAAACCAGATGGTAATCGAAGAGGGTATGTTCCCACGGCTACTGCAGCAACTCTTGCTCCATTACCGATGCGTAGGATCATGTCTCCATCCCTCAGCCTCCTGCTATCCTCAAGACCCTGCATAGAAGTGCACAGATGAGCACTAGAACCAGAGTCAAGCACCCAACTGGATGCAGAAGAAACCGTAAGGTTAGACTCAATAACGAGCATACCTCCAGAAGGACCTTCCTTCTTGTTCTTCAGGGTGGCCAGGTAAGTAGGGCAGTTCCGCTTCCAATGGCCGTCGCTGTTGCAATGGAAACACTTTCCTTTGCCATCGGCCTTTCTTCTTCGATTCTGCCTTCTTCTTCTTTGATCCTTCCACCTTTTGCTTTTTCACAGACTTCTTTTTCTTTCCATAAGACTTTCTTTTGGAAGAAGTCCGTTCCATAGCAAGAACTGAGCCTTTAGAACCTTTCATAGAAAGCTCAGCGGTAACCAGCATATTCATTAATTCGGCCAAGGAATTTTGAAGTTTATGCATGTGGTAATTCATGATGAATTGCCCATATGCATCAGTCAAGGATTGCAGAATAATATCATTCTGCAGGATCCAAGTCCTAACTTCACACCGAGCTTCTCAAGCTCTTCCATGTCCTTGATCATTGTCAGACAGTGATCTTGGACTGACTGCCCATCACGCATCTTAGCCTTAAAAAGTCATTTTCGTGACTTGATATTTGGCTGCGCGACTCTGTTCACCAAACATCTCCTGCAGGTGAGCCAACATTTGGCGAGCAGTCCCGATATCTTCATGTTGGCGCTGGAGCTCATCAGACATCGAGCCCAACATGTAATATCTGGCCTTATTATCTTCGTCAATCCATTTTTCCAGAGACGCTCTCTGTTCAAGTGGATGGACGGGCTGGTAAGGTGGGAGGGTCCTGGTCCAAATACATGGGTTAACTTCTCAGAACCCAAAATAATTTTGTAGTTCCTGAGCCAATCTTTATAATTGGGTCCAGTCAGTCTATGTGTGTCCAGGATACGTGCCAATGGGTTGGACGCAGACATTTTCCTGTAGAGAGTCAAAGATTCTAGTTAGATACTGTAATTTTGACTTGACCAATTTGTTTAGGAATTTTATTTTTAAACAAATTAGCTCCCACTATTTTCTCGGATCCCTACACTCCCTCTGTAGAGATGCAAAAATCTCCACGATTAATGATTTCTAGTGGGTGGTGCGGTCTCACCAACTGACTCATCACCTCACCTAACAGTTATTGGTGATGGGTTAGCCAATGAGTGAACAACTCTTGTTCAATGATTCTCTAATCATGGTGCACCCAAACTTGGTCTCTAATTCATGAATCTCACCGTATCCAAAATATTGATCCACTCCTTAGTTAAGTCAGACCCACCATTTGCATAGACTGGGATTCCTAATTGAGTCTCTC
>QRFJ01007928.1:0-18385 GCA_006176705.1 Cocos nucifera | reverse complement strand
ACTTGATCTAATTCATGAATCTCACATGTCCGGAATATTGATCCACTCCTTAGTTAAGTCAGACCCACCATTTGCATAGACTGGGTTCCTAATTGAGTCTCTCACCGTATCCGAAATATTGAGCTCAACTCATCCTCCAGCCCATAGCATCCAATGCCTAATAAACATGTTTGCGTCTTCCCGGTGCAACTGAGCCACTGTATCCAGCCGAGAACAATCAACCCTAGGAAGGGCCCGCACATCTACAATGGTGGAAGACCTCAGACTTAATCTTTTCTTAGGGAGAATTGATTCAGGTCTCATTAAACTAGACTTGGCTTAGTCATAACAATTATGACTAACCTAGTGGCATGGGTTAGCTCGGATTATTGACCACCTCAGATCAGAACTGTGTCAACAGATATGGCCAGGTAAGTGAGATCGGTGGAAGGAATATGCCATTAACTCGTACAAGAACGCATTCAGGTCGAGTAGCTTCCAATTAAAAACCAGTCGGTCGTATGTGCCAAACTTACCTTAGACACCAAATTATTGAGCCAGAACCAATTGGGTTAGCCTACAATCCAGACTCTAACCTCTGAGCCTAATTAGGTCTTGCTTGATCGTGACTCGATCTTGACCCAGACTTAATCCTATTAGGCTGGTCAATTTAAGCATTGTTGATCCCATCTAACCAACTCTTGATTCGGTTTGATCAACCGCTTAGACCTAATTGAGCTACCCAAGCCCGAACCCAGTATTATGAATATGTCTTAGATCTGAAATTCTCAATTTTAGACCTAATTAATATTTCCATAAACTTAATTCTTAATTAAGTAGGGTTCATAAACAAAATATGCACAATAAATCCTAGGGTTTCAGGATCTAGGGTTTTGCAGAAAGTAAGTTTTGGGTTTCTGATTAAGGACGAACACGCAGCACCCCTACACATCATAAGAACACCCCATCGAATGGGAAGAGAGGGCCTTTAAACCCTTCTTCATTCTTATGACCGGACGGCCAAGAGGAACGCCTTAATCAGGAACATTCAATACTACAAAACAATATCAGATCTATATCATATATCTCATATATAAAGTAGATCTAATCATGGCATATTTTGCATACATCTCATGTATCAAATCATGCATGTTTTTAGATCTAAATTATCTCATAATAATCTAAAAAATTAGATTTAAATTGATCTAATCAAAATAAATTCTAATCTAGACAATTATGTAGAACTATTCTACAACTAGTCTAGACATGCATCAATCATATCTCATATGATATTCAAAAATTAAATAATTTTTATTTGCTATTTTTCAGATGTTATTATAACACTTATAATATCAAAAAATAGTAAATAAAAAGATCTAAAACATGATTTAATCAGGATTAAATCAAAAATATGCAAGAATATTCTATAGAACTATTCTATTCTAGAACTAGTCATGCATATCTTCTAATCTTAGATCCAAATTATTTAATTTTAATTTTTTTTGATTTCAGATCTGATCACATCTCATGTGACATCTGAAATCAATTATTTTTTAATTAAAATAAATTTAAAATCAGATCTAAATAATTTAGAACCATGGCTCTGATACCAGTTGAAGGGAAATCCTGATTTCTCGGTCCAGGTTCGTTCAGATCTGATCAGATCAAGAGATATATTTCAAAAATTTTTCTCTTGATCTCAATCAGATCTTGATATGTTTCAGATCTGATTCTTATTATTTTAATAAAATAAAATTAAAAGATAAATTAAATCAAATTTAATTTACCTGATCTGGGTAATCCTATTACCCTGTTGATGATCCTGTTTGCAGCGGAAGGTTCTGGATCTTAGCCACGCAAGCGCCTGGCCTCTACCGGTATCCACTCGGGTTGGATCTGGAGATCCTCTTCTTCTCTATCATGCCTCCAAAAATCAGATCTGGATCTGATCTGGAGGATCTTCAAAACTCTTTTGAAGATCAGCAGTCGTCCTTTGCAGCAGTGCAGCCTTCTTGCTTTTGATCGCCTTTCTTTGATCTGAATCGCACCAACCAAGGTCCAAAACTCCTTTTGGACGTGGAGAGCAAGGGGAGAAGAAGCTTTGGCATGGAGGAGGAGGGGAGAGGCAGCCTTGGGGTGTGGGGTTTCTCAATTGAATCTCAATCTAAGAATCTGAGTTGGGCGCAGGGTCTTATTTATAGACTAAGCTGTGATCCAACTCCTCTTCTTCCCAACCAATCACAACCCTTTGTGAAATCAGATCTAAATCTGATTGGTGGGAATAGAGTCCCCTGGATTCCTCCTTAGAGGGTGCCTAAGACCAGTCAAAGTTGGTTCTTAGAAGAACTCTAATTGGAATCCAAAAAGGAGATGGAGTCCTTGTCCAACAAGGACTCCTAGGCGCCTCCAACTTGGGCACACGCCTAGGGTGGCGTGCGCCCTTCCTCCTTGCCAGGTTCTGGCAGGGGGACAGGCCCCCACCAGCTCTCCAATAGGTGCATGACATGTGGTCAAAAGTCAAAGTGTCAATGGTCAACGTTTGACCAGTCAAAGGTAGACTTTTGACCAAAGTCAAAGAACAAGAAATGGCAGGTGACCAAAAATGGCAGGTAATGTCTTACAAAATAAGACAACCTTTTCTGACTTGGACAACCTCCAGTCAGACCATATGAAGGCCTCTGATTGAGCACAAACTCCTTTGGCTCAGACAGGACAACTTATTTATGATAGCAAAAGAAGAACGTTAGGTTCAATCGAGTGCTAGCACGATTTCCTTGAACCTAATTGAATCTCATTCAGATCAATTGAACTAGATCAGTTCAATTGATGATCACCAGATTCAAACCCTTGTTTGTGTGACCCAGTTAGGTTCAGTTCTGTATGGTAATGGGATATGTCATGATCTCTATCATCGACATCATCGAAACTCCTTTCGATGGATCAGAACTCTTCTGATTCGAACAGCTAGAATGATCGATCATCTAAATCATTCTAATTGCTCCCAAAATCCACCAGTGACACCTAGCAGTATATGGTGGCAACCCATCAGAGCTGAATGCGAACCTCTTGGTGCAGCTACCTGTGTGATTCAAGTTCTTCTATCTTGAGCCCCGATCAGATTAGGGTTAAGGTGAAACTCGTCAAACCCTAGTCTCTGTCATATGATGTAATCATTCGATTCGAGTCCAATGTGAAAATCTAAATAGAAACTCTTTCTATTATTTCACTCTACCATGGCCATGGATTTCTGGACTTGATTCTCATGATCATCATAGGGCTGCTCCTCTACCACCGAGGTAGATAGATTCCATCTTGATGCCAATCCAGTTCCTACAATGAACATGCTATAGCCAACATACACCTCAGGGTTCCATATGGCTAGGAGACCGAGTAATGGTGTAGTCAAACTATAACACCCTCAAGGTGAACTGCCGATGCATCCTCAGGTCAAAGAACCAGACACACTACTGCAGCATCGAGTCAGTCATTGACGAGAAGGTAGACTCCCTAATGACTACTCGAGGTGGTCACGCTCAGTGCCCTCGTTCTCTAACGAATATCTGTACTCTCGCTCCGATGTCTCCACACCGTAGACTCAAGACTCATCTACTAAAGAGAAGCGATTGTACACCAACCTTCCAAATCAATCACCATCCTCGTGATGATCCTATGGTCAGGAGCAATTTATGAGTTAGTAATGATTATTCATGTCTTAAATTTTCAACTCTTGAAAATATGAATTATCATTACCATTAACTCAAAGGATGTATCATAGACACTAAATACACATATGTGATAGAAAATAACCCATTTATTGATTTTAGTCAAAATTACAATTTTGCCCCTAGAAGTGTATTACAAGTGTCAGCCAATTCTGGCTTCTAGGGCACATATATCTAATGAAACCAATTTAAAAGAAATAAAATTTAGAAATTAGTTGAAAGGCCAAAAAATTTTCTTGTAATTGGTACAAAATGGGTCTTTAAAAATAAACTAGATGAGAAGGATAATGTAATTAGAAACAAGGCTAGATTAGTTGCACAAGGGTACAATCAAGAAGAGGGTGTTGATTTTGATGAATCATTTGCACCCGTAGCTAGACTTGAAGCTATTAGATTATTTTTAGCATTTGTATGTTTCATGAACTTTAAACTTTTTCAAATGGACGTAAAGAGTGTATTTTTAAATGATTTAATTGAAGAAGAAATTTATGTAGAACAGCCTCCAAGCTTTGAAAGTCAAGAATTATCTAATCATGTATATAAACTTAAGAAAGCACTATATTGATTAAAAGAAGCACCTAGGGCTTGGTATGATAGATTGAGTAAGTTCTTATTAAAAAATAATTTTAAAAGAGGTAATATGGATAAAATACTATTTATTGAAAGAAAATCAAGTGATCTATTGATTGTCCAATTATATATTGATGATATAGTATTCGGTGCTACTGATGAAGTTTTGTGTAGAGAATTTGTTAGTCTCATACAGGGCGAGTTTGAGATGAGCATGATGAGAGAGCTCAACTTTTTCCTCGAACTCCAAATCAAGCAATCAAATGAGGGGATCTTCATCAACCAAAGTAAATACTTCAAGAAAATATTAAAGAAATTTAGGATGAAGAATGTCAAAGAAAGTGGCACCCCCATGAGCATAAGTTGCAAGCTTGATCAAGATCCAAAAGAAAAAGTAGTAGATCCTAAGCTATATCGAGGTATGATTGGATCTTTACTATATTTAACTGCAAGTAGGCCAGACATAATATATAGTGTATGCATGTCTGTGCATTATCAATCAAATTCTAAGGAATCATATGTATTAGCAGTTAAAAGAATCTTTAAGTATTTAATAAATACTCAAGATATCGATTTATGGTACTCTAAACAATCTTTATTAGACTTAATTGATTATAGTGATTCAGATTTTGCTGGTTATTGCTTAGATAGGAAGAGTACAAGCAGTGCATGTCAATTTCTAGGAGTGAATTTGATTTCAAGATTTAACAGGAAATAAAACTCAGTAGCCTTGTTTACGACAAAAGTCGAATATATTGCTGCTAGGAGTTATTGTGCTCAATTATTATGGATCAAACAATAACTAGAAGATTATGGTATTACTTGTAATAACATTCATATTCGATGTGACAACACAAGTGTCATAAATTTAACTAAAAATCCCATATTGCATTTAAGAACAAAATATATAGAAGTAAGACATCACTTTATTAAAGAGCATGTTCAAAATAACGATATACTTCTTGAATATATGCCTACTGAAAATCAAGTTGCTAATATCTTTACAAAACCCTTGAATGAAGAAAGATTTTGCACAATTAGAAAGCAATTAGGTTTATTTGATCCAATTTGTTAAATAAATATCTTATGATAATTGATTTTAAAATGATGAGATGATTAGTTTTCATGTGATGAATCATTTGGTATTTACTCATTTTTTAGAAGTAAATGAGAAAATTTCTGGACATGAAACATAAATATCAAATTAGATTACATTTAGGGTCCTTTTAGTTATGCTTAGAACATTTTGGTTGTAAATGTCTATCATATGTAATGTTCAAACTTCAATATTTTGTAAGCCTGCAAGTCTTTGTATCTATGAATGAATGAAGTTTGACTTTTGGCTTGAATTGCATCAAATTCTTTAAATAAATGAAAGAAATTATCTCCTTTCATGCTTGACCGAATCTCTTTACATTGTTGTATACTTTTTGATAATGACAAAAAGGGAAAGAAAAATGAGTATTGAAAATTTAATTAAATCTAAAGAATGACACAGTATGGCACACTATTTAAATGGGATGGCACACTACTTAAATAAGCATTACTTCAGGAAGAACAAATAAAGAATACGCAAATAAGTGAAAGCCATCAGAATTCGAATTGTTAAATTGAAACCTCGGCACATAGTAAGGGGAGCAATACAAAATTTTACTTAGATCAAACATGGTCATTACACTCAGGGGGAGCATATATAAATTAATAAAATGAATATGATGCATGAGTTAATTAATAAGATTAAATGAAAATATCATTTTCAAATATCAATGAAAGGTTATACTCAAAATATTTTATCATCATCAAAAAGGAGAAGATTGTTGATCCTAGATTGATTTTGATGATAACAAAAGTATTTGAGTATAAATTGTTATATTATTAACATTGTTTGTGAGAATATGTAGTTGTAAATCTCAAGTGCTCACAAACACCAAGTATTCCTATTCATCAGTTATTTAAGATTTTAGAGAGAACATTTCAAATTGGAATCACCTTTCAAGAGGTTTTAATTAAGGATAAATCAAGGCAAAAAGGCAAATCTAACCTACAAAGTAAATTGGAGAAGAAATGGTCATAAACAGCATTTGGCATGCCTGGCATGCAAACTGGGCCGACCCAGTCTGAGACTGAGCCATCCTAGTCTCAGTGAAAGCAAAAGATAGAAAGGCAGAATTTTTCTTGACCCAGAGGACTGAGCCGATCCAGCTGAAAACTGAGCCGACCTAGTGAAACTAGGTTGACCCAGTCATAAAGTGAGCCATCCTAGTCTTAAACAATAGAAAAAGATAGAAATAATATTTTAAAATTTTTGAGGCTGAGCTGACCCAGCTAAAAACTAAGCCTATCCAGTTTGGACTGAGCCAACCTAGTTTAAAACTGAGCTAGTCCAGTGCTTGTAATAGCTAGTTTCTAGTTTTGCAGCTTTTTCACTCCACACGTCCTCCAATGGCTATTTTGAATCTTCCAATGGCTAGATCACTTCCAGAAGCCTATGATGATGACTTGTAATGGTGGAAAACCTAAGGGATACTTCAAAAAATACTTGAGACATGAAAAATAACTTTTGAACATACAAGAGAGAGCTTCCAAGCAGATTTTCAGTCCTTCAAGTGTGTGAGCTCAATAGTGAAAAGAAAGGAGTGCCTTTTAGTCTTACCCTTGTCCTTCCAACATCCTCAATCAGAGAGAAGTTAGGCCATCATCATTGAAGATCAACTCCTACTTCTTTCAAGCATTCAAGAGAAGAAATCAAGCCTACAAGCCAAGCTTTCAGATTTTCTTCTCCTAAGCTTCAAGAGTTTGCTTTTATTTTATTTATTATATTTTTTATTTTTTATTTCAAGTTTCTTGGGGTGAGAAACTTGGCTTGGTCCAAGCCTAGAGTTGGATATTGTATGGTTGTAATTGGTAAGCCAAAGTGAAAATCAATCGGGGTTGATTGTTAGTCTGAAAAAATAATCATTATATGATTGTGGTTGGTGAGCCAAGATCAAAACCAATTAGATTGGATTGTGAGCCCAAGTAAAATAATTGGACTGTAATTAAGCCTAGTGATTATGGTTGAATTTCTAAATGGTTTACTTAGAAAGTGGATATAGGTGCTGAGTTTGGCATCAAACCACTATAAAATCATTATGTTTGTGATTGCATATTACTGTTCTATTGATTTTCTTCACTGCATATTACATAGCTTATTTGTTGGCATTTAATTAGATTAATCTATTTACATCATAAGCTTAAAATTTAAAATACCCAATTCACCCCCCACCTTGGATAGCCATACTTGGGCAATAATAAGTAATGCTATAATACTAATCATACTAATATATTTATTACTTACAAAAATCCTTTCGATCATGGCATTCATCGGCTTATCCTTCTTATCCACATGGCTAGATTGGAATATCTTGCTACGGCAGGGCATCACCCCATCTCTCATCAGCTATAACAATGGATCAATTTATTAGAAACCTACAAAAAAAATATTAATTTAATTTATCTAATAAGATTTAGAATTTATTATCTCTCTCTACACACGACTGGCTATAAACTCATGGTCAAGAGTATGCGTGTACTCTTGAGCTGCTCGGTTCTTTTGATTTTGATGAAAGATTATCTAAAAAATATTTAAATAAATAATAAATATTTAAAAAATATTTAAATATAAATTTAAGTATATTAAAAAATTTAAAAATTAGAAATTAAACCTCAAACTTCTAGCTCCTCTAATGCCTAACCATCCCCTCCCACTGACTCAGGGGACAGTCCTATATCCAAAGAACAAGCTCTTTCAGAGTGTCTCATCAGTGCTTGAGCCATCCTCTATAGAGCTTGGCCTTGTAGCCCCAGTACAACTCCCTAATCTTCTTCAATTGGGCATCTCGAGCCCTCTTATGATCTGAAAAGTCATACCTCCTCTACACAAAGTTATCAGAAATCAATTTTAAAATTATTCTAATCAAACATAGTGTAAACATATCAAATGCATAAATATAATTAAGATATACTTACCCATATCTCCTTCTATACCCGATCCCTAATACCAGCATCCATCAATCTCTAGTCTATGGGCAGTACTAGAATGATGTCGGATCACCATACAAGCACTCCAAAAAAGAAATGCATATCCCGTGCAGTATCCCCTACTGGCCTTCCTTTTGTGTCGTACTACACCATCACCTGATGCTAATGGTTTCACACGTGCAGCATACGTGTGGGACCATAAAATATCTTAGTAGATGATGCACCTACAATGAAAATACATTATGCAAATATATAAGAGTGTACAATAACTATATAAATAAATAAATAAATAATATAATAAAAATGTATACTCACTGGCCATGAGATTGTGCGATGTGGATGCTAGTGGAGACTCATCGATGGAAGAAGTATGTGCTAGAGATATGGCTAATGCTGGAGGCTTAGATGTTGGTAGAGAAGTAGATGTCGATGGGCCCTGGGTAATCGATGCGGAGGTGGATGGAGTATTCTCTACCTACGATTCAGATGTAGAGCTCCGCATAGCCCGTTGAGAGGTGGAAGTGAAAGCTAGATGGCATTTCAATGCCATCGTGATTTGCAACGTTAATGAATATTAATCAATATAATATATTGAACCATAATATTAATAGAGCATCAATAAATAGACTCTAACTAACTAAAGTCTATTTAAATATTACCACACTCTTACATCATGCTCTATTGATAGAAAAGGTCAAACAGCCCAAGGATGCCAGCATGGTCTAGGGCCACCCATAGTTGCTGGCATAGCACAGTCTAAAATCAACCGACAAGAGTTCTCTTATCCACCGACATGATCCATGACTAGCGGATAATTATAATATTTATAATAAATATTTATAATATTTATTATAAATATTATAATAAAATTAAAAAATAAAATAAATTCTATAATATAAAACATAAAATTTTTTAAAAAATAATTTTTAAAAATAAAATATTATAAAAAATAATAAAATAAAAAGTAATATATATATATATAATATTTTTATTAATATTAAATTTAATAATTTAACATATAATATTAAGTTATGAATATAAAATAATAAATAATTTATTAATAATATTAAATATAATAATTTAAAATATAATATTAAGTTATGAATATATTTTAATTTATTAATATAATAATAAATAATTTATAAATAATATAACAAATTTAATATTATATTCATTAAGCATCAAAAATCATATTAACATACTAGCAATCCAAGTCATATAATATATACATACTTAAAGAGGTAAATTAATAAAAAAATTCAAAGAATATAAATTAATAAATAAATCAATAAAAATAGCAAGGTCAAAAGGTATCGATGAAGGCAGCCGACGGTGGGCAGGGCGCAAGGCCAAAGGAGGCTAGCAGTGGGGTGGGACGGTGGGGTGCGGCCAAAGGGGGTGGCGGGGTGGTGGGCGCGGCCAAAGGGGGCGGTGGGGTGGTGTGTAGGGTCGAGATCGAGGGAGGCAGGTCCGAAAGGGGCCACCAGTAGGGCAGGCTGGCGGAGGGCCAGGACTAGGAGAGATAGGGCTCATAGTAGCGCTAGAGGGAAGGGGGCATCGAGCTAAGGGAGGGGGCAGCAACGGAGGGATGGAGCCAGCATGTTGCTAAGGTAGGGAGAGAGCTGAGGGAGGGGCCAAGGGAGCTGAAGCCGACGATAGGGCTGAGGGAGGGGTGGTGATGGGTGGGCCGACACGGGGTGGTAGCTAGGTCCAAGGCGAGAAGAGAGAAAGAGAGATAGAGAGAGGCGGGCGGGGAGGTGGCTGGCAATGGGGTAGGTTGGCGGAGGGGCGGGTTGGTGGTGGGGATGGTAGCTAGGGCTTGGATAGAGAGGGAGAGGGAGAGAGAGAGTGGAGGCCGGGAAGATGAAAAGATGGCATAGAGTGAAAATTTATGCCAAACCTATGGCAGCAATTTTTAAAATTGCTGCCATAGGTTTATTACAATGGTTGTCAGAAATCACTGCTATATATCCTATAGCAGTAGTTAACAACCACTGCAATAGGCCTATAGCATCAGTTTTTGCCAACCACTGCTATAGTTGCAAATATAAAATTTTTTATATATTTTTTTAAATATAATATAATTTTAGAATTTAAAGTCCATCTTCACCATTCATTATCTAAGTAATTATCGTTAGAGTGTCATCACAAAAGACCATCTTGATCTGATAGCCCTAGCTATGTCGATTGATAAAATTTGATTTCGACAGTCATGAACGACCGCATGATGAAAGATCATTGATTGATCCAAAAACTTGCAATGATAATCTTGGTGTCATTTGTATCATACTATCAAAGTTTCACTTCAATCAAATATCATTATCATAGTCAATTTAGTATAGGATGATTTCGATCATTAAATGAGAAATGAGTGATCAAAGGATCAGATGATGTTCGATTATGAGATAATTTGTTAGATAAATGATCTTGGCTACTACTTTAATTATTTTATTATAGTGATCATAAAATTTAAACCATGAGTCTAAGAACTATCTAAAACTATACATTGCTCGATACTCATTCTTAAACTGATTTAGTAATTATGCCTGTGCTTTTGCAAGATTTACTTAACATGAATAGCTCATACAAAAATGATTTAAATTTTATGATCATCACCATATAAAATGATAAAAATTATAACCAAGATCATTTAACTAAAAAATTATCTCATAATTGGATGTTGTTTGGCCTTTTGATCACTTGTTTCTCATTTAACGGTCGAAATTATTTCATACCAAACTGACCATAATAACGATATCCGATTGAAGTAAAATTTTGTTTGTATGCTACAAACATCACTGAGATTATTATTATAGATTTTTGGATCAATCAATGGTATCCATCTATCAGATCATTGTATCGTCGTTCGTGGTCGTCGAAATTGAATTTTACTAATCAATGAAGCTAGTGTTAGATATATGTGCCCTAGAAGCCAGAATTGGCTGACACTTGTAATACACTTCTAGGGGTAAAATTATAATTTTGACTAAAATCAATAAAATGGGTTATTTTCTATCACATATGTGTATTTAGTGTCTGTGATACATCCTTTGAGTTAATGGTAATGATAATTCATATTTTCAAGAGTTGAAAATTTAAGACATGAATAATCATTATTAACTCATAAAATGCTCCCGACCATAGGATCATCACGAGGATGGTGATTGATCTGGAAGGTTGGTGTACAATCGCTTCTCTTTAGTAGATGAGTCTTGAGTCTATGGTGTGGAGACACCGGAGCGAGAGTACAGGTACTCGTTAGAGAACGAGGGCACTGAGCGTGACCACCTCGAGTAGTCATTAGGAAGTCTACCTTCTCGTCAATGACTGACTCGATGCTGTAGTGGTGTGTCTGGTTCTTTGACCTGAGGTGCATCGGTAGTTCACCTTGAGGGTGTTATAGTTTGACTACACCATAACTCGATCTCCTAGCCATACAGAACCCTGAGGTGTATGTTGGCTATAGCATGTTCATTGTAGGAAACTGGATTGCATCAAGATGGAATCTATCTACCTCGGTGGTAGAGGAGCAGCCCTATGATGATCATGAGAATCAAGTCCAGAAGCCCATGGCCATGGCAGAGTGAAATAATAGAAAGAGTTTCTATTTAGGTTTTCACATCGGACTTGAATCGAATGATTACATCATATGACAGAGACTAGGGTTTGACGAGTTCACCTTAACCCTAATCTGATCGGGGCTCAAGATAGAAGAACTTAATCACACAGGTAGCTGCACCAAGAGGTTCGCATTCAGCTCTGATGGGTTGCCACCATATACTGCTAGGTGTCACTGGTGGATTTTGGGAGCAATTAGAATGATTTAGATGATCGATCATTCTAGCTGTTCGAATCAGAAGAGTTCTGATCCATCGAAAGGAGTTTCGATGATGTCGATGATAGAGATCATGACATATCCCATTACCATATAGAACTGAACCTAACTGGGTCACACAAATAAGGGTTTGAATCTGGTGATCATCAATTGAACTGATCCAGTTCAATTGATCTGAATGAGATTCAATTAGGTTCAAGAAAATCGTGCTAGCACTCGATTGAACCTAACGTTCTTCTTTTACTATCATAAATAATTGTCCTGACTGAGCCAAAGGAGTTTGTGCTCATTCAGAGGCCTTCACCTGATCTGACTGGAATCTATTCAGATCAGAAAAAGATTGTCTTATTTTGTAAGACAATACCTGCCATTTTTGGTCATCCTGCCATTTCTCGTCCTTTGACTTTGGTCAAAAGTTGACCTTTGACTGGTCAAATGTTGACCATTGACACTTTGACTTTCGTCCATATGTCACGCACCTATTGGAGAGCTGGTGGGGGCTCGTCCTCCTGCCAGAACCTAGCAAGAAGGAGGGCGCACGCCACCCTTGGCGTGTGCCCAAGTTGGAGGCACCCTGGAGTCCCTGTTGGATAGGGACTCCATCTCCTTTTTTGATTCCGATTAGACTTCTTCTAAGAATCAAGTTTGACTGGTCTTAGGTGTCATCTAAGGAGGAATCTAAGGGACTCTATTCCCACCAATCAGATTTAGATCTGATTTCATAAAGGGTTGTGATTGGTTGGGAAGAAAAGGAGTTGGATCACGCATAGTCTATAAATAAGACCCTGCGCCCAACCTAAGAAATATCTGAAATTGAATTGAAATTCCCACACCCCAAGGCTGCCTCTCCTCCCCTTCTCCATGCCAAGTCCACCTTCTCCCTCTCCTCTCCATGCCTAAAGGAGTTTGGGATCTTAGTTGGTGCAATCCAGATGAGAGAAAGGCGACAGAAAGCTAGAAGGCTGCGCTGCTGCAAAGGACAACTGCTGATCTTCAAAAGGTATTTTGAAGATCCTTCAAATTAGATTCAAATCTAATTTTTGGAGATGTGATAGAGAAGAAGAGGATCTTCAGATCCAGTCCGAGTGAATACCGATAGAGGCTAGGCACTTGCATGGCTAGATCCAGAACCTTTCGCTACTTACAGGATCATCAACGGATAATAGGATTACCCTACATCAAGGTAAATTAAATTGAATTTAATTTATCTTAAATTTTATTTTATTATTAAAATAATAAGAATTAGATCTAAAATATCTTAGATCTAATTAGATCAAAGAAAAAAAATTTTTGAAATATATCTCTTGATCTGATCAGATCTGAACGAACCTGGATCCGAAAATCAGGATTTCCCTTCAACTGGTATCAGAGCCAAGGTTCTAAAAGTGTTTAGATCTAATTTTAAATTTATTTTAATTAGAAAAATAAGTGATTTTAGATGTCACATGAGATGTGATCAGATCTAAAATTAGAAAAAATTAAAATTAAATGATTTGGATCTAAGATTAGAAAATATGCATGACTAGTTCTAAAATAGAATAGTTCTATAGAATAGTCTTGCATGTTTTTGATTTTTAATCTTGATTAAATCATATTTTAGATCTATTTATTTACTATTTTTTGATATTATAATTATTATAATAACATCTAAAAAATAGTAAATAAAAATTATTTAATTTTAAACATCATATGAGATATGATTGATGCATGTCTAGACTAGTTGTAGAATAGTTCTACATAATTGTCTAGATTAGAATTTATTTTGATTAGATCAATTTAAATCTAATTTTTTAGATTATTATGAGATAATTTAGATCTAAAAATATGCATGATTCGATACATGAGATGTATGCAAAATATGCCATGATTAGATCTAATTTGTATATGAGATATATGATATAGATCTAAAACTATTTTGTAGTATTGCATGTTCCTGATTAAGGCGTTCCTCTTGGCCGTCCGGTCATAAGAATGAAGAAGGGTTTAAAGGCCCTCTCTTCCCATTCGATGGGGTGTTCTTATGATGTGTAGGGGTGCTGCGTGTTCGTCCTTAATCAGAAATCCAAAACTTACTTTCTGCAAAACCCTAGATCCTGAAACCCTAGGATTTATTGTGCATATTTTGTTTATGAACCCTACTTAATTAAAAATTAAGATTATGGAAATATCAATTAGGTCTAAAATTGAGAATTTTAGATCTAAGACATATTCATAATACTGTGTTCGGGCTTGGGTAGCTCAATTAGGTCTAAGCGGTTGATCAAACCGAATCAAGAGTTGGTTAGATGGGATCAACAATGCTTAAATTGACCAGCCTAATAGGATTAAGTCTGGGTCAAGATCGAGTCACGATCAAGCAAGACCTAATTAGGCTCAGAGGTTAGAGTCTGGATTGTAGGCTAACCCAATTGGTTCTGACTCAACAATTTGGTGTCTAAGGTAAGTTTGGCACATACGACCGACTGGTTTTTAATTGGAAGCTACTCGACCTGAATGCATTCTTGTACGAGTTAATGGCATATTCCTTCCACCGATCTCACTTACCTGGCCATATCTGTTGACACAGTTCTGATCTGAGGTGGTCAATAATCCGAGCTAACCCATGCCACTAGGTTAGTCATAATTGTTATGACTATGAGCAAGTCTAGTTTAATGAGACCTGAATCAATTCTCCCTAAGAAAAGATTAAGTCTGAGGTCTTCCACCATTGTAGATGTGCGGGCCCTTCCCGGGGTTGATTGTTCTCGGCTGGATACAGTGGCTCAGTTGCACCGAAAAGATGCAACCATGTCTATTAGGCATTGGATGCTATGGGCTGGAGGATGAGTTGGGCTCAATATTTTGGATACGGTGAGAGACTCAATTAGGAACCCAGTCTATGCAAATGGTGGGTCTGACTTAACTAAGGAGTGGATCAATATTTCGGATACGGTGAGATTCATGAATTAGAGACCAAGTTTGGGTGCACCATGATTAGAGAATCATTGAACAAGAGTTGTTCACTCATTGGCTAACCCATCACCAATAACTGTTAGGTGAGGTGATGAGTCAGTTGGTGAGACCGCACCACCCACTAGAAATCATTAATCATGGAGATTTTCGCATCTCTACAGAGGGAGTGTAGGGATCCGAGAAAATAGTGGGAGCTAATTTGTTTAAAAATAAAATTTCCTAAATAAATTGGTCAAGTCATAAATTACAGTATCTAACTAGAATCTTTGACTCTCTACAGAAAAATGTCTGCGTCCAACCCATTGGCACGTATCCTGGACACACATAGACTGACTGGACCCAATTATAAAGATTGGCTCAGGAACTACAAAATTATTTTGGGTTTCGAGAAGTTAACCCATGTATTGGACCAGGACCCTCCCACCTTACCAGCCCGTCCATCCACTTGAACAGAGAGCATCTCTGAAAAAATGGATAGACGAAGATAATAAGGCCAGATATTACATGTTGGGCTCGATGTCTGATGAGCTCCAGCGCCAACATGAAGATATCGGGACTGCTCGCCAAATGTTGGCTCACCTGCAGGAGATGTTTGGTGAACAGAGTCGCGCAGCCAAGTATCAAGTCACGAAATGACTTTTTAAGGCTAAGATGCGTGATGGGCAGTCAGTCCAAGATCACTGTCTGATGATGATCAAGGACATGGAAGAGCTTGAGAAGCTCGGTGTGAAGTTAGACTTGGATCTGTAGAACGATATTATTCTGCAATCCTTGACTGATGCATATGGGCAATTCATCATGAATTACCACATGCATAAACTTCAAAATTCCTTGGCCAATTAATGAATATGCTGGTCACCGCTGAGCTTTCTATGAAAGGTTCTAAAGGCTCAGTTCTTGCTATGGAATGGACTTCTTCCAAAAGAAAGTCTTATGGAAAGAAAAAGAAGTCTGCGAAAAAGCAGAAGGTGGAAGGAGCAAAGAAGAAGAAGGCAGAGCCGAAGAAGAAAGGCCGATGTCAAAGGAAAGTGTTTCCATTGCAACAGCGACGGCCATTGGAAGCGGAACTGCCCTACTTACCTGGCCACCCTGAAGAACAAGAAGGAAGGTCCTTCTGGAGGTATGCTCGTTATTGAGTCTAACCTTACGGTTTCTTCTGCATCCAGTTGGGTGCTTGACTCTGGTTCTAGTGCTCATCTGTGCACTTCCATGCAGGGTCTTGAGGATAGCAGGAGGCTGAGGGATGGAGACATGATCCTACGCATCGGTAATGGAGCAAGAGTTGCTGCAGTAGCCGTGGGAACATACCCTCTTCGATTACCATCTGGTTTAGACTTAGTTTTGAAAGACTGTTATTATGTGCCTGCAGCTAGCAGGAATTTGATTTCTGTTTCATGCTTAGCACTAAGAAGGCTATGTGATTACCTTCTTTAAGGACCATTGTAACATTCTTTATGAAAGAAATAAAATTGCAAATGGTTTTCCTTATTAATGGTCTTTATCAGCTACATATTGATGTACCTATTCTAACTATCGAGCAAAACGTGAATGCCAAACGACCTAGGGATAGTCCAAACGATAGATATCTATGGCACCTGAGATTAGGTCATATAGCAGAAGATAGGATCAACAAATTGGAGAAAAATGGGCTATTGAGTCCATTGACTTTCCGAGTCATATCCAACTTGTGAATCTTGTCTTCAAGGCAAAATGACTAAACTCCCTTTTGTTGGACATGGGGAGAGGGCCACAGATCTCCTTGCCCTAGTACATACTGATGTGTGCGGCCCATTTGATGTGCCGGCTAGAGGCAATTTTGTCTACTTCATTACCTTTACCGATGATCTGTCTAGGTATGGGTATGTGTATCTTATGAGACACAAGTCTGAAGCTTTTGAAAAGTTCAAAGAATTCAGACATGAAGTAGAAAAACAAACTGGAAAAACCCATTAAGGTTCTTCGATCAGATCGAGGAGGTGAATACCTTAGCCGAAAATTCCTAGACTATCTCAAGGAAAAATGGCATAGTCTCTCAATGGACTCCACCAGGAACACCTCAACTCAACGGGGTTTCAGAATGGAGAAATCGGACTCTATTGGATATGGTTCGATCCATGATGAGCTTCACAGACCTCCCTGATTTTCTTTGGGGACACTCATTGTTAACTTCAATTTATCTACTGAATAGGGTTCCCTCTAAAACCGTTCCTACCACACCATATGAGATATGGCACGGTAAGAAACCAAGTCTGAGTCATCTCAGAATTTGGGGTTGTCCGGCTCATGTCAAAAGACAACAAGCGGACAAGTTAGAGTTTAGGTCCTTTAGAGCTCGATTCATAGGATATCCTAAAGAGTCATTAGGATACTATTTCTACATTCCAGAAGACCACAATGTGATTGTGAGTCGACATGCCATCTTTCTTGAAAAATAGTTTATTCAAGATAGCGGCATTGGAAAGCAGATCAAGCTTGATGAGAAAGTCTCATAAGTAGAACAACGAGCTAAGGACCAATTGGAACCAAATCAGGTTGAGCCAATAAGAACACTACCTCCTCCACCTCGTAGATCGAAAAGAGTTTTCCATCCCCCTGAAAGATACTTAGGTATTATTTCAGAGGAAAGTAGAGAAAATGTTCCTCGTAGGTAATGGTGCTCATGGTGATGATCCCAAAACCTACAACGAGGCGATATCAGATATCGACTCCGAGAAATGGCTAGAGGCAATGCAGTCAGAAATTGACTCGATGCACTCAAACCAAGTCTGGACCTTGGTAGATCCACCAGAAGGTATAGTACCTATTGGGTGTAAATGGATCTTCAAGAGAAAGATTGGTGCAGATGGGAATGTGGAGACATTCAAGGCTAGACTAGTGGCAAAAGGTTATAGTCAACGCGAAGGCATTGACTATCAGGATACCTTTTCCCCAGTGGCTATGCTAAAATCCATCCGCACATTGCTTGCCGTTGCAGCCTATTTCGATTATGAAATATGGCAAATGGATGTGAAAACGGCATTCTTAAATGGATATCTTGAGGAAGATATCTATATGGAACAGCCGCTAGGTTTCACATCCAGTGATACTGATCACAAGGTTTGCAAGCTGCAAAGGTCCATATATGGACTTAAGCAAGCATCTCGGAGCTGGAACACTCGTTTCAATGATGTGATCAAAAAGTTTGGTTTCATCAAAAATGAAGAGGAACCATGTGTTTTCAAAAAGGTCAGTGGGAGCGCTGTTGTCTTCCTCGTATTGTACGTGGATGACATCCTCCTTATTGGGAATGATATTCCCATGATGACGA
>QRFJ01007927.1:0-39115 GCA_006176705.1 Cocos nucifera | reverse complement strand
AGGAATTTGTCCTATGACTAAGTAATTGACAATATTTGCAAACCAAGGAGTCTTTGTATGTGAAACTGTTAACAATTGTTCATCTGGAAAAAGATTCTCTGATTGATACAGGTTCATTATCTTTCACTAGGATCCTAGACAGATGGTCTGCTACAACATTTTTAGATCCCTTCTTATCTCGAATTTCAATGTCAAATTCTTGTAACAGTAAAATCCATCTAATTAATCATGGTTTAGCATCTTTCTTTGAGAGCAGGTATCTCAAGGCTGAATGATCCGAGTAAATTATGATTTTTGATCCTAATAAATATGATCTAAACTTTTCTAGGGCAAACACAATGGCTAGCAACTCTTTTTCAGTGGTGGTATAATTCATTTGTGCTTCATTCAGAGTTCTACTAGCATAATAGATCACTACAGGACATTTGTTTACCCTTTGGCCTAGGACAGCTCCTATGGCAAAATCTGAGGCATCGCACATAATTTCAAAAGGTAGTGACCAATTAGGAGGTTGTATGATTGGAGCTTTGGTCACAGCTTCTTTTAAGATTTCATAAGCTTTAAGACAATTTTCATCAAAGTTAAAAGAAACATCCTTAGCAAGGAGATTACACAAAGGACGAGAAATTTTAGAGAACTCTTTGATGAAGCGACGATAGAATCCTACATGACCAAGAAAAGATCGAATTTGTTTGACAGAAGTGGGAGGAGGAAGTTTAGAAATTAGTTCAACTTTAGCTTTATCTACCTCAATCCCTTTCTTGGATACTATATGTCCTAAAACGATCCCTTCTTGAACCATGAAGTGGCTCTTTTCCCAGCTTAACACTAGATTAGCCTCAATACATCGTTTTAATATTTTCTTCAAATTGTTGAGACAACTCTCAAAAGATTCTCCAAAGACTGAAAAGTCATCCATGAATATTTCTAAGAAATCTCCTATCATGTCTGAAAATATTGACATCATGCACCGTTGAAAAGTTGCAGGTGCATTACATAATCCGAATGGCATTCTACGGAAAGCAAAGGTTCCATAAGGACATGTAAAGGTGGTCTTTTCTTGATCTCCTGGGTAGATTGCTACCTGATTGTATCCCGAGTATCCATCTAAAAAGCAAAAGTATTGTTGGCCTGCTAGTCTTTCTAGGATTTGATCGATAAAGGGTAAGGGAAAGTGATCTTTTCGGGTGGTTGTATTGAGTTTTCTATAATCTATGCAGACACGCCACCCAGTGGAAAGTCGTGTTGGTACTAAGTTTCCATGTTCAGTGCGGACAACCGTAAGTCCAGATTTTTTTGGAACAACTTGTGTAGGACTCACCCAGTGGCTGTCAGAGATAGGATAAATAATTCCAGCATCTAACCATTTAATTACTTCTTTCTTGACTACTTCTTGCATGTTAGGGTTAAGCCTTCTTTGCATCTCTCGAGTTGGTTTGGCATTATCTTCTGTATAAATATGGTGCATGCATATTGACGGACTAATTCCTTTTAAATCGGCAACGGTCCACCCTATGGCCTCTTTATATGTTTTTAGAATATTTACCAATTGGTTTTCCTGTTCAGTAGTTAAGTTGGAAGCAATTATTACTGGTAGGGTTTTCTTTGATCCTAAAAATACATACTTAAGTGATTCAGGTAAAGGTTTTAGTTCAAGTTGTGGTGGGGCCTGAATTGAAGGACGTAGTGGTTCAATTTTTCGCTCAGGTAAGGGCTCAATTTTCACTGACCAAGGTAATGAATGTGATGGTTGAGGTGAATTAAGCAGGGTATTTACTTCCTGGGTTTGAGTTTCTTCAGTGGGTTCATCATCTTGTAGTAAATCTAAGGAGGAATTAGATTCAACTATTTCATCTATCTGATTGATTACAAAGCAGTCTTCCTCCTCTTGGGTGTACTTTGGGGTATTAAAAACATTAATTCTTACTTTTTGATTCCCAAAAGAAATATCCATAGCTCCCATTTTACAGTTGATATTGGCATTGGCGGTTGCTAAGAATGGACGTCCTAAAATTATGGGATTTTGGTTCAGCTCTTGGGATGGTTCCATGTCAAGTATGAGAAAGTCTACAGGAAAATAACATTTATCTACTCTAACTAGAACATCCTCAATTAAACCACGCGGTGTTTTTATAGATCTATCAGCTAATTGCAAAATGACTGACGTGGGTTTTAATTCTCCAATCCCAAATTTTTCATAAACCGAGGTTGGAAGGAGGTTTACACTAGCTCCTAAGTCTAGTAATGCTCGGTCAAAGGTTATACCTCCAATAACACATGAAATTAAGGGTGCACCAGGATCTTTCATCTTTTGAGGTATTGGATTTAACAGGACCGCACTTACATCCTCGGATAGCATAACTCTTTTGGTGGTTCGTGGCTCACGCTTTTGGGTACAGAGTTCTTTAAGAAATTTAGCATAGGCTGGAACATGCTGAATTGCATCGAGGAGGGGTAAATTAATATGAACTTGTTTAAATAGTTCCATTAGCTCCTTGTTGCGTGTTTCTTGCTTTTTGCGAGAAGAGCCTGCTTCTAAGGCCGAAGGGAACGGGGCTTTGGGTTTATATGTCTCAGCTAATTCATCTGTTCTCTTCTTTTCTTTATCCATCTTATCAGTGTCAGTACCAGTCTTAAGCTCAAGTTCTTCTATATGATTATCCTCTTCTTCAAATTTCTCATCTTGGCTAACATCAGTATTGGCCTCTATCACCTGGTCTTGATATGGGTCCTTAAGAATCCTACCACTTCTAAGTTCAGATATTGCTTTGGCATTTTCTAATTGGGGGTTCTTAGGTGGAATGTTAGATGGATGAGTAAATCCAGGTGGTTGATAGACATTGGATGGATTATTTTTAGGATTTGCAATTGGTTGGCTTGGTAATTGACCCGGTTCTCTCCTCATGCTAGACTCAGCTATTTGTCCTATTTGAGCTTCTAGTCTGGCGATTGATTGTTGTTGGCTTAGAATTAATTGTTGAAGTTGATTGAATTTATCGTCGGCTAGATTGGTCTGTTGAGGAGGTGGGTATGAGGGTTGATTATAATGTAGTGGTTGAGAAGACTGACTAGGCTGACCCTTATTATAGGCATAGTTCTGGTATTGGGGCCTATTTTGATAATTCTGAACTGGTGGGATTTGGGTCTGAGCCTGAGTTTGTTGTGGTTTCCAAGAGAAATTAGGATGGTTTCTCCAACCAGGATTATATGAATTTGAATATGGGTCATTAAGTGGTTTTGAGTAACCTTGAGCAGCTTGGACTTGTTCTTGGATAAGAGGTGGTAATTGTGCAACCGTGGGACATTCACTTACATGATGTGTTGGGCTAGCACAAATAGAGCAAATCACTTGATAATTAGAAGCTGGTGTGTATTGTGCAGGGGATTGTTGACCTAAGTTTAGGAATTGATCTAATTTCTGTGCAATAAGGTCGACTTTATCTAATTTTTGTGCTATTATGTTCAAATCTGCCTTAGAATTGAGTTCTGGAAGTTTTGATCTCATAAATTCCTGCCCGTTTTTGTTGAGAAATTGATCTTTCATAAGAAGATAATGAAGCATGGTTAATAGAGTTTTCACTTAAAGTTTCAAACAAGGTATAAGCTTCATCCTCACTTTTGCTCATGAATGCACCTCCACAGGATGCATCAACCATCTGCTTATATTGATCTCCTAAACCTTCATAGAAAGCTTGTACAATTTGCCACTTAGATAGACCATGGTGTGGGCATTTTCTAAGGAGTTCCTTAAGTCTTTCCCATGATTCATGAATTTGTTCCCCTGGAAGCTGAGCAAATCCCGTGATGGCTCGCCTCATGGTATTGGTTCGTCCTATGGGATAAAATTTCTTAAGAAATTCATGTTGCATCTCTGCCCATGTTTGAATTGTTCTTCCTAATGTGCCAAGCCAGTACTTGGCTTTATCTTTTAATGAGAAAGGGAACAAGGTCAGTCTAAGGGCATCATCAGAAAAATTCTGAATTTTTACCGTAGAGCAGATTTCTAAGAACTCATCCAGATGTTTGTAAGGGTCTTCATTGGCATTCCCATAAAAAGATGGGAGCATCTGGATTGTGGTCGACTTAATCTCATAGTGGCTAGCAGGGATATCAGGTATGTGGATGCAAGTCGATGGGTTGTAGGTGGAAGGAATAAAGTATTCCTTCATCTGCCTAGGTGGTTCTTCACGATTTCCAGCCATTTGATTATCTGGTCTTAAATGAATTAGTCTTTCAATTTCAGGATCTGGTTTAACTAGGTCAGGTAAAAGTGATCTTCTACCGTGCATGTACTAGTGCAATTTGATATATGGTTCAATTTTTTTTTTTTAAATTTTTTTTAATTATTTTTTTATTTATTTATTTTTTTTTAAGAAAAGAAGAGAGAAAGAAAGAAGAGGAAAAATCCTAAAGAGTCTTAAATCTGGAGAAGATAGGGAGGAGTTAATTTGTGGTTTATGTTAGATATTATTTGGCAAACAAGTTAGGCAATCAATCCTGACTAAGAGTTATCCTAGATCTAGACAGCTCCTAACTGCCAAGATCACCTTCAAGCCCTCCAAATAGAGGATTAGCCAATCAACTGGCCAGGTAAGTGTAAAGTCGGTGGGAGTCCCTCCGTTGCTTGCCTTAGACACCAATTGTGCTTGGCCAGGTAAGCGAACAGAACCAATTAAGTAACCACCTTCTTTCGGGCCCAGTCGTCCCTGAACCACTTTCCTAGACACCAGTCAAATTGATTAACCCTAACTTGGTTCAACTCTTAGGATTTCTTGTCCTATTGAGCTCGAATATCCTTAAAGGTTAATGTCTAATTGATTTTAAGAGTTAAGGTTTGGGTTAATGCAGGATGCTGGTTGGTTGTTTGTGGGCTAAGGAAGGGTGATCAAATCCCCACCTTATCTTGTTTAATGGGTTGTGCCCTTAATTTGGTTTAATATGAAATATGCAAAAGAAAAAAAAAATTCCAATCAAAGAGTTCTATGCAATTTAAACTAACTAATTAAATTATAAAAAGGCTTACCTTGACTCCAGCAATCACCAAAAATAAGAATAAAAACTAATATGATGGATGCTCTAAATAATTAGGGTTTCTAATCTTGTGATGAGATTTTTAATTAGGTTTACGTAGGTAATATTTTTAATTAATTTAAAATAAAGCAAATATTAAAAATAAAGAAAGAGATTTAGGGTTTAGGAATGATCTCACCGAATAGGATTGAGAGTTTTGTTCGTGCCCTAATCTTCCTTGTTCCTTTTTTTTTTTTTTTTCTTTTCTGCAAAATAAATAAAAAATAATGAGTAGGCAGTAAAAAAAAATCAAAGAAATAAAGAAATTTTAATTTTTATGCCTCCCCGGCAACGGCGCCAAAAACTTGATAGGGACACGATGCTGTCGTTAAGACACCGTGTTTATCAATTTAAATCCGACTCTTTACTTTTTAAATTAACTAAAAATTATGAAGAAAGTGGTGAGTCGGGTCGAATCCACAGAGAGGCAATGATTTATTTCTAGAATCTTTGATTCTTTTTTTTTTAAGAAAAGAAAGAAAGGATTTTTTTAAAAATTAAAGTCAAAAAATAGATCTATAAATAAAAATAGAATTTAAATTATGCAAAAATAAATTTGATACTAAGATCTACTATTTAGATCTTAGCAACTACTTATAGTAAAATTAAAAAGCAATAAAGAACAAATAATTTAAAGAGCTAGAATTGAAAAGAATAATGAAACTTTCTTTATTAAATTTAAAACTAAGATGCAGAATTTAAATACAAGAAATTAAAGAAAATTCAGAATTTTAATACAAGAAATTAAAGGAAAAAGACTAGATGGAGATTGCAGATCAGCGTAGGCATGAAGATGGCGTAGAAGACCGGCTCTTCTTCTCAGCACCGCAGCTTTGAAGCAACCTTTAATCCAGAGCTTGACTTCCACCCTATACCTTAGCTTCCCTTCCAACCCTCCTCCCTTTCTTAGAGGCTTAGGATCCTTTTTATAGAGCTAGAAGAGGTAGATATTTATTTCTAAAAGCAATATGGGACTAATTGCCTTTGTAATCATAAAAATCTGAATAAAATTTGAATAAAAATAACTCTGTTATGACTCTGGTAAATCTGGTAAAATCTGGCTATTCGATAGGAATCCAACGGTTCAAAAATCATCAAAATCGGATGCCTATCAGCCCAGATCAGGTCGGATTAAATTCTGGCCGTCCGATCGCGCTTGATCGAGGAAATCTGGCCGCAAATCGTGCTTCGGGAGTCCTGATCACCGTCGGGAGCATTCTGGACCATCGGATCGAAGCTGGAATCAGGCGCTGCCATCCGATGGTGATCCGAGTGAAATTGGCAACCGAAAAAAATGCTGACCGTCCGATCTTAACCGCAATCAACCGCAGCCGTCCGATCGCGCAATCACTGTTCCCATGGACCGCGTAGACCGGCCGCACCGCACACCGCAACCAATCAATGCTTCTGTCACCGAGTGAAATGACCAGATTGCCCTGTGAGCCGCGATAAATTTCTGTAGACCCTTTAAGGGTCTAGGTCCGCCACGTGGCGATCTCTGATTCGTCGGTTTCTGCTGAGCTGGCGGTCCACGCCTGGATCGTAGACCGGCTGATGGCTTCAATGGCTGAGTCGGCTTTGATGGCTTGGCTTGGCTTGGTGGCTCGGCTTACGGAGCCGGCTGAGCCATTTTCTTTTTTTTATTTAATTTTTATTTATTTTATATCTTTAAAAATTTATATCTTTTCCGTTTTAGCTCTGTTTTACTTAAAATTTATTTCGTTGTGATCAGAAAAATGAGCTCTTTCAATTGATGATAAATTTTTATTTTTTAATTTTTATTATTTTTTAATAATTTTTTTTTTAATTAATGAAAATATGAATTTCTCAAAAATTATATATAAATTGATTATTAACTTTTAATATTAATTGATAAATTAATACTTTTATTGGTAAATTTATTGCACTTATCAATGGTCCTTGGGCATGGGGGTTCCATAGGCACCAAACTAGGTGTCTAGGTGAGAGAAAAGAGAAGAAGAAGAGGACCTTCTTCTAGAACTATTTTATTTTCAATCTCTCCTCCTTTTTTTTTGAGTTTTTTCTAAGAGAATCTCAGATTAATAAACTCTCATCTTTCTTCTCATATTTTGAAGAGTCCAAATTTTGAAGAAGAGAGCATCGGATCGACCATCGAAGAAGGATCAGCACAGTACTAGCATGCTGTGCTGATTTTCTGCATCGAACTTCGTATCAGAGATCGTAGGCTCGTGTAGACGACTCCTAGAGGTTGAATGCATGTATGGCTCATGACTTCATCCTCAAGTCTGGATCAGTAAGTTAGAACGTCTAATTTGCTGAGATAATAGATCTGATCTATTAACTTCATACCTGCATTTGATGTAGTGTAGATCTAGGTTGATTTGATCAATCTTTTATTTTCTTATTTGATTTTAATTTTTGATTTAAATCATGCCTTGATCATGTAATAGATCTGAGATCTAGGTGTTTACATATTTATTTAAATAAATATTTAATTTATTTAAGTCTTCTGCTGTAAGATCTTGAAAAATTTTTCAAGATCTATCCTTAAAATCCTAGATCTGGTTCCTTCACGCCATGCATAACCTTCAGAATTCCATCACTAGCTACCCATCTATAGTCTTTGAATCTAGTATGCTCAATGAGATAAGATTCTGCCTAAAATTGGGTATGTATCGGACCTCCCCCAATCTCCTTACTACACCATCATGTATCCTCCAGCTGACCATCTCGATGCCTCTGATCGTACAGCTCGACCCATCCGATAGATAAACAGTATCCTCATTGCTTTCTAGAAAGTCAAACTACTCCTCTCCATAATAAACATGATATGTGCATGTAGAATCTAAAATTTACTATTGAAAAGAAGTAGATACCTTATTAAATATCTCTAGTACATCATCCTTTGACTCATTATTGGCCATTGCTGTAGTAGCCCTCGTCTGATCCTTGAATTGTGGGCAATCCTGAACTCGATATTCCAACTCATCATATCTATAGCATCCGATCTTGCTTTGGTTCTTCATCTTGGACCTGGATCATCCTCCTCGTGATCCTCTACCACTCCGTCTACTACCTTCTACTCATCCAGAAATTGCCAAAATCGAGCTACCACAATCTAAGCTCGAAGCTGGGTTCTTCCTCTTAAGAACCTCGTTCTAAAGTATTGCTGCAATGACCTCATCCATCTTGATGGTGCTCTTTTCCACTAGAAGAGTAGTCACCAAGGACTCATACGAAGGGGGAAGCGATGCTAGCAAGACCAACGCCCTGATCTTCTTCTTAACTTTTTTGCCAACATTGAGGGGGTCGATGAGGATCTTCTGAAAGTTGGATAGATACTTTTGCATGCTCTGACCTTCATCCATTCATAGCTGGTAGAACTACCTCCAAAGAAATAGCATGTTGGTAAGCAACTTCGTCATGTACAACTCCTCGAGCTTCGACCACAGCATCGTTGAGAAAGTCTAACTAAGTACATGGATCATGACATCATCCGCTAGGTACAAGTAGATCATGCTCACCATCTGCATCTAGATCTACTTTCAATCCTTCACCTTCATGGTGGTTGGCATCTCGACATTCAAGAGAGCATCGATCAACCCATGTAGGATGAGGATATCGTTTATCCTTGCTTGCCATAAGAAGAAATTGTCCTTTCCATCAAACCCATTGATCTTCATCTTGATTGCACTTATCTTCTCCATATTCTTCAATTTCTATCCACTACTGCAATTTACACTCTGGTACTGTCTGGCTCTGATACCAATCTATTGGAATATCAGCTACTCTAATACAACTTTTTAAGAATCTAGTACCAACGAATTACGATAGAAAGAAAGAAGAAAATAAAATAAAAAAATAATCAAATACGTGGATCAGTCCAAAGGCTCATCTCCATGGGGCATGCAAAGCTTTACTATGAAAGCAAAAAATAAGTACAAGAAGAGAACATCCACTCTCAATTCACTATATATAAATCTCTCTCAACTAGAAGCTATCCTCATAAAAGCTCTCTTTGATAGCCTCCTCACCGGATGCTATGCACTTGTTACTTCTCTCTCTCGTGGGCTGCACATGCTTGGCACTCTACCAAGCTCCTCTCGATGGCTGCCTGAGCCTCTCTACATGCCTCTCATGCCACATGTGCCATCTCTCTGCTCCATAGCACCTCAGTTCCTTAAATAGGATGAGAATCCTCTTCTCAACAGTTCACAGGAGTCCTAACAGGACTCTTTCTTCTAATATGAGTCGAATATGATCTTGATGGAGTCTTGGAATATTTTTCAACCTTTAGAGCATGACCATAGTCCTCCATGGCCGATGGATCCTGTGGTCCATGCGCAACTTTTGTAGATCCTTGGGATTAATCATAATCCGAGTCTAAACAGAAAATCCCATCCTATTTTGTTCGTCTCCATCGAGCCGGTTCTGTTAGGGGTTGAGCTAGCTCGATTGCATCTCATTTGAGCTTCTGCTTTCTATTTGCTTGAGAGGGCTAGCTTGATTATGGTTCGAGTCAGTTTGATCTTAGCTCGAGTCGACTCGATCCCGTATCCGAGCTAGCTCGACTGCTTGATAATTTGATTCTTCTCTACTATGGATCAAATTTAAGATGTCAAATACTAACAAAATAGAACTTCGATAATTGAAAATAATAATACTCCCTTCATCCGAGCTTCAAACTTGGGAGTAGGGGGATGAGTGTTGCGGGTAAAATATTTCTCGCCGAAGTCCAGCACAATCAGATCTCACCAATCCCCGATGGCATCACCTAGGCCAAAGTTATGCTCTCACCCAAAATGAAGTTTGGCTTATTCTCAAAACTATATTCAGTATACAAGGATCTACTCCCTTAAGTTCAATAAACATTGACCTGTGATCCAAGCTTGATAACAAGATTGCCACAACAATAGACCTAATCATACTCCAACCTTTAGTCAGAAAGGATTTTAATTCCTAAGGCTATTTAATATTTGATTAATTCCAACCTTGGCAGTGGAGTAAATGTCAGTCATTTCACAACACTGAAGTCGACAAGTTCTAACCCTACTCAGGGTCAAGCTTCTTCAACTAGATGTTCAGGACCTCGACACCACTTCAGTCAAGTCTGGCCCCCAAGTTCGTCCAAACCTAGTGTTTTAATCTAGTTTGAATGGTTTTATTAAGGGCCGACCTTGAGTACTGGCCGAACTTCATCAGAACATGTAGGTGGTGTGGTGCTCCCAAGCCCTGGGAGTCCACGGGCGGAGCCAGGGTGAGGGCCCCAAAAAGGCTAGGATAGGTGTGGTCCTAGGGCTAGGACAGAAGTTGTCCTATGGTGGAGGTGGCATGTAGCACTTCACGGGCTTGAGGTTCAGGTATTGAGGGCCTCAAGGGGCTTGATTGGTGCTTCGAAAACCTGGGACACAAGGTGGAGCAAGGAACCAAAGTCGAAGCTTGAAGGCTGTAGAAAAAGGATTTTTTGCAGATTAGCCAGCTCAGTCCAAAACTAGGTCAGCTAAGTCTTAGAGCATAGGCAAAATAGAGAGCTGCGCGTTCAGAACTGCTGGCATGGCATAGGACTGGGTTGGCTCAGTTTCAAATTGAGCCGACCCAGTGGAACTTAGCCAGATCAATGTTGAGACTGAGCCGGCTCAATGCGTGGGCAGAGTTACGCAAGGGTTTATTTTGGGTTAGGGTCTAGGTTGATCCTAGGGGTCTTAAGGCTTGGTTCAAGAGGTCTTAAGGGAGCTAATTCATATATGGTTTGGGTTAGCCTAGGAAAGTTTTTGAGCTAGAATTTATTAGGATTCATGTGGAAACTCTAGGGTATATAAACCAGGATATTGTAACTTTTACAATAAGATTGGAATACAATTGAGCTTTTCTTCCTAAGTCTCTTCTCACCTCTCTCTGGTTCCAACGCCAAAAATCCTAGCTTCTCTCATCTTTCTTAGATCTTCAGTTTGCTGGATTAACACCCAGATTCATGCAAGAGATCGGATCTACGACTGTGGCTCCGAGCAGTCGTAGGAACAATAATTGGTATTAGAGCTAGGTGATGTCTGGAACATTGTGGATGATAATACAACTAAGGCAACTTCATCATAATTTTAGTTAGAAAATTTGACATTATTTTAACTCCCAAACTCGACTGACCTTAAGTTTGTCTACGTAACAACCTACCAGTCATCTCCTTCCAACCTCGACCTCTCCAATATAGCTTCAGATCAGGATACTAACTTTCATCACTGGATGACCTTGAAGATCATCGAACTCCTGAGAATAGTTGAAGCAATCTTGCTATAGTCCAAGTCAGGAATCTGATCTATAAGTTCATCAATCCTAACCCAAAGACTAATCTTCAAGTTCAATTCATCCGATCCTAAGCTCCAACACATGACCCCAAATTAAGTGGCTCTCGGTCAAGCTCAGAAGCATCTGATCTTTGCTCCAAACTTCAACAAATAAAATCCAACCATCAGTGAGTAGCAACAAATGATAGCTCATTCTCCGTAACAAGCTTTGAGCAGCTCGAATGGCCTACTGATATTTGGTTATGGCTATTACCATCAATCTATTATAGGCTCCATCTATAAATAAGACACTCCAGATATGTTGTCTTCTCTAAGCACTCTCTCCATTAAAATATTTTCTATGTACTTCATTCTTGTTGGCCAAACTACTAACTTGATTATCGAAGGGTCTACGCTGAAGCCACCTCCAGTTAGGATTTTGTCTTGTAGGTTCCACCAACAAGATCTCAAGCTCCACCTCTAGCAATCTCCGACGACAATCCATTTTCTACAACAATAAGGTGCATAGGCACCATATTCACATTGTATACTTGGAGAACCATGAGGAGATGCTATCGATATTTTCATAATAATGAAATAAATTATTGACTAATAATAATAATAAGATTATTGCTCTTTCAAAAGGGATAGGGCCATACCTGCTATAAATGGATAGGATCATTCATTTTTAAAACTTTACTAATAACACATACTTTAATGATGAACATTTCTTGTGGATAGATAAAAAATATTGACAAGAGTTGGATGAATACTCGCTCTATCATCTTATCTGAATATCGATAAGGCATTAAAAATTTTATAAGATTTGCATGAGAAAGAGTTGATGATTCCAATAGAATCAAATATCCTTATCAAAGATGTCACAATAATTACTTCCATCCTACAGATACAGC
This sequence comes from Cocos nucifera, assembly GCA_006176705.1. Classification (NCBI taxonomy): domain Eukaryota; kingdom Viridiplantae; phylum Streptophyta; class Magnoliopsida; order Arecales; family Arecaceae; genus Cocos; species Cocos nucifera. Next base: position 26,871 of record QRFJ01007927.1, on the reverse strand, counting down.
ATTGAAGCACTTGTTGAATTGGGGTATGGATTCAAAGTATACTATTTGAAATTTGCATGGAGAATGTAGACCTACTATCATAAAAGACCAACAAATGGGTCAACAGCCTAAATCAATTGGCATTAATGAGATGTTGATGATTTATATGAAGGGGCACATTTTGATAACTCTCCTGATAGTATGGATAATACAAATAATAGACTTTTTGAAAAACTCATGAGACATACCAAGGAGCCATTATATCCAAATTATAAGAAGTTCTCGAAGCTTGAGTACTTGATAAAGCTTTTTTATGATAAAATCTTGTTTGGTTGGAGTCAAAACTTCTTTGACTTTATATTGAACTTAATTAGGGAGGCATTACTAGATGGTGAAAAACTTTCAAAATTATATTCAGAGGCAAAAAAGTATATGCATGAACTTGGACTGGATTATACATCGATAAATTTATGCAAGAATGATTATGCATTATTTTATAAAGAGCATCAACACTAAGATTGTTGTCCAGAATGTGGTGAGTCAAGATATGCTGAAGATTTCGAAAGAGATAAGAAGCAGCCTCATAATGTTTTCAAATACTTTTCATTAACATCAAGACTTCAAAGACTTTATCGATCATTGAGGATTGCTGAGGTGATGAGATGGCATCATGAGATGAGAATTTCTAAACATGATGACATTAGTCATCCAACAAACCCTATAGTTTGGAGAAAATTTGACAAATAGTATCCTCATTTTGCTAGTGATCCATGCAACATTCATCTTGGCTTAGCATATGATGATTTCAATCCATTCGGAATCATGAGTAATGCTTACAGTATGTGTCCGGTTATGCTAATACCGTATAATGTTGTACTATAAAAGTACATGAAAAGCTATTTATACTTTTATCATTGCTTATTCCTGGACCTATAGCTCTTGGTAATGAGATTGATATTTATCTACATTCCTTAATTGATGAATTAAGAGAACTTTAGAAGATTCGTGTTGTAATATATGATTTAGTTAATAAATTTTTTTTTTGATTGCATGCGATGATAATGTGGATAATTAATGATTTTTCAGCATATGGCAAAGGAACGATGATAGCTACTCCATTAGATTGAAGCATGGAAGAAAAATTATTTATATGGGTTATCGCAGGTTTTCACCATTTAATTATTCTTGGAGAATCCATCAGAATCGATGCTTCAATGGAAAGTCAGAAATTCATGGGCTACCTTATGTGATGAGCAGAGATGATATAGTGGCATAACTTGAATCCATTGGCAGTGTTAAATTCAGCAAGTTTCTATGAGTCGCAAGCAAAAGTAAAATGAATCAGAGTTGAACTAGATGAAGCGAAGTATATTTTTTAAATTACATTATTCGCAACATCTCCTACATCATCATAACTTGGATATCATGCATATTGAGAAGAATATTTATGATAATGTTATTGAGACACTTCTTAACTGTTAGATGTATGATCTAGAAAGTCAATTATTGACTAACACATTATATTTTTCTAAATCATATTTTTGTACTTGATTTATTGAATTAATAAAATAAATATTCTTCTATCCATTCATGTGTAATGTGTCTATGAATCTTCCAAGAAGTTAATGGATAATGACATCTACTCTCAAGAGTTAAGAATTTGAGACATGTGTCAGTATAGATTAACTCCTAAACTACTCCCGATCATTAGAACATCATGAAAATAGTGATTGATCCGACAAGATCGGTGTATGGATCGATTTTCTTTTAGGATAGACGAGCCTTGAGTTTATAGTGTAGGGACATTGGAGCAAGAGTTTAAGTGGTTGTTAGAGAATAATGGTGCTGAGCATGACCAATAATGAGAAGTCACTTAGAATGTCTACTCTCTTGTCAATGACATCTCGATGCTATAGTTGTGTGAATAATTCTTAGATCTGTAGTACCTTGACTGCTCACAGTAGGGTTACTATAATTTGACAATACATAAATATGGTCCCTCGCCATTCGGGGCCTTGGGGTATTTATTGGCTATAGTAGGTTCGCTGTAGGAGTAGGATGTGCACTTATAGGAGATCTATTGGCCTTAGTAGTTGAGGAATAGTCCTAAGTGATCTAAGAGACTAAGTCCTTAAGTTTGTGGCTATAGCAACATGATATTGAAAAGGAGTTTCCATAGGGATTCATGATAGGGCTTAAGCTAATTAAGTCTAGCATATGACGGATGTTTAGGGTTTGACGAGTTTTCATGACCTATATCCTATCGGGACTTTCAATAGAAAAACTCGATCACACGATAACCACACCTAGAGGTTCTAATCTTTCTCTTCTATTGATTGCCATTACATGCTATGATGCATCACTGATAGATTGTGAGAACTCATTAGGGTTGATTTTGAATCATCAATCCTTCTAGAGTTGAGTTGGAATTGTTGCATCCCATTGAAAAGAGTTTTCGATATTACTTTGATATTGATTATTATAAATCTCACTACCAGACAGAATAGAACCTATGAGGTTACACACCAAAGGGGTTGACCAAGTCAATTGATTGGATCAAGATCCAATTATCAATTATATTGATAATTCGAATCAATTGGTAAAAGTTACTTGTAGACGTTTTGCTATGTGTTAGCAAGTTTAGATCTAATTGCAAATGTTGCAATTGATTTTGATAATATTAACTTTGAACTTAGAATCTGATTAAATTAAATCAGATTTAATTTAAATTATTTTGACCTAATATGAGTTGAATGGGTTATCCCAATCCAAGTAGGACTTGGATCAAAAATCTAGTCTGACTAGATTTCAAGTTTGACTCAAATTGAGCATGATTTGGTTTCATATAGGATTCAGATTAAACTCTAACTAGACTAAGACCTAACCTAATTAGATTAGGATAAGAAAGTCCAATTTTGACTGGGATTCTCCCTCCTTTTAGTGCAAGAATTGAGAAGGGACCGATGCCCACTTTGTTTTGCATGTGAGAATAAGAGGGGCATGAATAGTTGGCACCCCATCACATTAGAACTCTTTCTTATGGAATCTTTTTGATCTTATCTGATTGAGAATCAGATCAAGGAATCCAATCATCAGATTTTATTCTCTTTTACATATGGAAATTAGAAGAAGAGAAGGACTCTTCTTATGGGCATGCGTGTATTCCATATAGGGCTGCACCCTTTGGCTATTTAAATGGTGCCTCTCCTTTGGACACCCCAAAAGCACTTTTCTTTCATAATTTTGATGCCTAAATGGTGAGAAAATTAGAGAAAAGAGAGAGAAAAATTAGATAAAAAAGAAAGAAAAGAAAAGGAAAAGAAGGGGTTCTCTTCTAGCTTATTCTTTGAGGTCTTGCACAAAGCTATTTGTGCTGATTTCTTCTATGCTTAGATTCATTCAAATAGAGCAGATCTAAAAGGGGCTAGTGTTAGATATGTGTGCTCTAGAAGCCAAAATTGACTGACACTTATAATACACTTTTAGGGGTAAAATTATAATTTTGACTATAAATAATAAAATAGGTTATTTTATATCATAAATGTGTATTTAGTGTCCGTGATACATCTTTTGAGTTAATGATAATGATAATTTATATTTTTAAGAGTTGAAAATTTAAAACATAAATTTTTGTTATTAACTCATAAAATGCTTCCGACCGTAGGATCATCATGAGGATGGTAATTGATCTGAAAGGTTGGTATACAATCGCTTCTTTATAGTAAATGAGTCTTGAGTCTACGGTGTAGAGAGATCGGAGTGAGAGTATAGGTACTCGCTAGAGAATGAGGGCACTGAGCGTGTTATAGTTTGACTGGCTGAAAGCTGCAGTGGTATGTCTGGTTCTTTGACTTGAGGTGCATCGACAGTTCACCTTGAGGGTGTTATAGTTTGACTACACCATGACTCGATCTCCTAGCCATTCGAAATCCTAAGGTGTATGTTGGCTATAGCATGTTCATTGTAGGAATTGGATTGCACCAAGAGAAAATCTATCTACCTTGGTAGATGAGGAGCAGCTCTATGATAATCATGAGAATCAAGTCCATAAGCTCATGGCTATGGTAGAGTGAATAATAGAAAGAGTTTCTATTAAGATTTTCACATCGAACTTAGATCAAATGATTAAATAATACGACAGAAATTAGGATTTGACAAGTTCACCTTAACCCTAATCTAATCAGGGGCTCAAGATAGAAGAATTTAATCACATAGGTAGCTGCACCGAGAGATTTATTTTCAGTTTCGATGGGTTGCCACCATATACTGCTAGGTATCATTGGTGGATTTTAGGAGCAATTAGAATGATTTAGATGATCGATCATTCTAGTTGTCTAAATCAGAAGAGTTCTGATCCATCGGAAGGTATTTCGATAATGTTGATGATAGAGATCATGACATATCTCATTACCATATAGAACTGAACCTAATTGGGTCACACAAAGAAGGGTTGGAATCTAGATATCATCAATTGAACTAGCTCAGTTCAATTGATTTGAATTAGATTCAATTAGTTTCAAAGAAATCATGCTAGCACATGATTGAGCCTAATGTTCTCCTTCTACTATCATTAAAAGTTGTTTCAACTAAACCAAATGTGTTTGTGCTCAATCAGATACCTTTACCTGGTCTGACTGGAAAATGTCTAGGTTAGAAAAGGGTTGTCTTAATTTATGAGATAAATTAGAGACAACACCTGCCATTTTTCGTCACCTACTAATTCTTGTCTTTTGACTTTGGTCAAATGTTAACCTTTGATACTTAGACATCTGCCCATATGTCATGCACCCATAAGAGAGTAGATAGGGGCTTGTCCCCTTGCTAGAAAATGGAAAGAAGGGGGTGCATGCCTCTAGGTTGCTTCTTGGAATCAACTTAGGAAGGCGCCTAAGACTCAACTTTGATCAGTCTTGGCACCACCTAAGGATGATTTGAGGGGGCACTTATCTGATTGGATCAGATGATATCATCCCACTAATCAGATTTGGATCTAATTACATGAAGCAACGTGATTGGCCGGGATGGTGTGGCACTGCATGGTGTAGTAGGATCTATATAAACCCTGTCTGCGCCTAGCTTTCAAGATAATGAACATATAGCCCATGCCACAAGGCTGCCCCTCTCCCTCCTCCATGCCATCTTCTGATCCTCTCTCTCCTCTTCACATCCAAGAAGGTTTTGGCTCTAGTTTGGTGCGATCTAGCAAGAGAAAGGTGACGAGAAAGGAAGAAGGCAACACTGCTGCAAGAGATAATTCCAGATCATCAGAAAGAGTTTTGAAGATACTCCAAATCAGATCTAGATCTGATATTTGGAGAGATAATAAATAAGGAAAAAATCTCTAGATCCAGCCTAAGTAGATATCGATAGAGATCAGGCATTTGCATGGCTAGATCCAGAACCTCAGGCAATCAGCAGGATCATCATAGGATAATCTGATTATCCAACAAAAGATATAAATTAAATCAGATTTATTTATTTTTATTTTATTTTATTAGATCTATAAAATTAAATCTAAAATATCTTAGATCTGATATAGATTTAAAAGAAAAATTTTTAAAATATCTCTTTTGATCCAATCAGATTTGAACGAACCTGATCTGAAAAATCTAAATTTTTTCTTCAACTGGTATCAGAGCCAGATTCTAATAAATTATTTAGATATGATTTAAATTTATTTTTGATCTAATAATTAGATGATTTTAGATGTCACATGAGATGTAATTAGATCTAAAATTAGAAAATTAAAATTAAATAATTTAGATCTAAGTTTTATAAGATACATGACTAGCTGTAAAATAGAATTATTCTATACATAGTCTTGCATGTTCATAATTTAATATTAATTAAGTTATAATTTTAGATCTATTTATTTACTATTTTTTGATATTATAAATATTATAATAAGATCTAAAAAAATAGTAAATAATTTTTTTTAATTTTTGGATCATATGAGATATGATGAATGCATGTTTAGACTAGTTGTAGAATAGTTCTACATAATTATCTAGATTAGAATTTATTTTGATATGATTAATTTAAATATAATTTTTTAAATAATTATGAGATAATTTAGATCTAAAAATATGCATGATATGATACATAAGATGTATGCAAAATATGTTTAAAGTTAGATCAATTTTTATATGAGATATATGATGTAGATCTAACTAGTTTTATAGTCTTATATTTTTGATTAAGATGTTCCGCTTGGCCATCCAGTCATAAGAACAAAGTAACATTTAAATACCCTCTCCTCCCATTCGATGGGGTGTTCTTATGATGTGTAGGGGTGCTGCGCATTTGTCCTTAATTAGAAATCAAGAACTTATTTTCTGCAAAATTCTAGATCCTGAAACCCTAGGATTTTATTTACATGTTTTGTTTGTGAACCCTAAACTTAATTAAGAATTAAGATTATGAAATATATGTTTGGTCTAAAATTAAGAATTTTAGATCTAAGATATATTCATAAAATTGGGTTTAGGCTTGGGTACGTCGATTAGGCCTAAGCGGTTGATCAAATCAAATTAAGAGTTGGTTAGATGGGATCAATGGTGCTTAAAATTGACCAGCCTAATAGGATTAAGTCTGGGTCAAGATCGAGTCACGTGAGTGATCGATCAAGCTAAGTCCTAATTAGGCTCAGTGGTTAAAGTCTGGATTGTAGGCTAACCCGATTGGTTCTGGCTCAACAATTTGATGTCTAAGATAAGTTTGGTAGATACGATCGACTGATTTTTAATTGAGAGCTAATCGACTCAAATGTGTTCTTATCGAGTTAATGGCATATCCCTTCCACCGATCTCACTTACCTAGCCATATTTGTTGGCTCAGTCCTGATCTGAGGTGGTCAATAATTTGAGCTAACCCATGCCACTAGGTTAGTCATAATGGTTATGACTATGTCAAGTCTAGTTTAATGAGACCTAAATCGAATCTTCTTAAAAAAAGATTAAGTCTAAGATCTTCCACCATTGTAGATGTGGGGGCCCTTTTCAAGGTTGATTGTTCTTGGCTGATTATAGTGGTTCAGTTTCACTGGAAAGACACAACCATATCTATTAGATATTGGATGCTAAAGGTTGGAGGATGGATTGGGCTTAATATTTTGGATACAATGAGAGACTCAATTAGAAATCCAATCTGTGCAAATGGTGGGTTTGACTTAACTAAGGAGTGGATCAATATTTCGGGCATGGTGAGATTTATGAATTAGAGACTAAGTTTGGGTGCACCATGATTAGAGAATCATTGAAGAAGAGTTGGTCACTCATTGGCTAACCCATCATCAATAACTGTTAGGTGAGGTGATGAGTCAGTTGGTGGGACCGCACCACCCATTAGAAATTATTAATCATAGAGATTTTCGCATCTCTATAGAGGGGGTGTAGGGATCTAAGAAAATAGTGGGAGCTAATTTATTTAAAAATAAAATCTCTAAATAAATTGGTCAAGTCTTGATTACAATATCTAACTAGAAACTTTGACTCTCTATAGAAAAATGTCTGCGTCCAACCCACTAGCACGTATCCTGGACACCCATAAACTGATCAGATCCAATTACAAGGATTGGCTTTGAAACTTTAAAATTATTTTGAGTTCTGAGAAGTTAACTCATGTATTAGACCAGGACCCTCCCGCCTTACCAACTCGTCCATCCGTTTAATAGAGAGCATCTCTTGATAAGTGGACGGACGAAGATAACAAGGCTAGATACTACATGTTGGGTTCGATGTCTGATGAGATTCAGCACCAACATGAAGATATCAGAATTGCCCACCAAATATTGGCTCACCTATAAGAGATGTTTGGTGAACAGAGTCGTGCAGCCAAGTATCAAGTCACTAAATGACTATTCAAGGCTAAAATACGTGATGGGTAGTCAGTCCAAGATCATTATCTGATGATGATCAAGGATTTGGAAGAGCTTGAGAAGCTTGGAGTGAAGTTGGACCTGGATCTACAGAATGATATAATTCTGCAATCCTTGACTGATGCATATGGGCAGTTCATCATGAACTACCATATGTATAAACTTCAAAATTTCCTTGGCCGAACTTAATGAATATGCTGGTCACCGCTGAGCTTTCTATGAAAGGTTCTAAAGGCTCAGTTCTTGCTATGGAATGGACTTCTTCCAAAAGAAAGTCTTTTGGAAAGAAGAAAGAAGTCTGTGAAAAAGCAGAAGATGGAAGGAGAAAGAAAAAAGGCAGAGCTGAAGAAGAAGGCCGCTGACAAAGAAAAGTATTTCTATTGCAACAGCTGACGGCCACTTGAAAGCGAAACTGCCTACTTACTTACCTGGCCACCCTGAAGAATAAGAAGGAAGGCAGATCCTTCTGGAGGTATGCTCGTTATTGAGTCTAACCTTATGGTTTCTTCTGCATCCAGTTGGGTGCTTGACTCTGGTTCTAGTGCTCATCTGTGCACTTCCATGCAGGATCTTGAGGATAGCAGGAGGCTGAGGGATGGAGACATGATCCTATACATCGAAATGGAGCAAGAGTTGCTGCAGTGGCTGTGGAAACATACCCTCTTCGATTACCATCTGGTTTAGACTTAGTTTTGAAAGACTGTTATTATGTGCCTGCAGCTAGCAGGAATTTGATTTCTATTTCATGCTTAGCACTAGAAGGCTATGTGATTACCTTCTTTAAGGACCATTGTAACATTCTTTATGAAAGAAATAAAATTGCAAATGGTTTTCCTTATTAACAATCTTTATCAGCTACATATTGATGTATCTATTCTAACTATCGAGCAAAACGTGAATGCCAAACGACCTAGGGATAGTCCAAATGATAGGTATCTATGGCACCTGAGATTAGGTCATATAGCAGAAGATAGGATCAACAAATTGGAGAAAAATGGGCTATTGAGTCCATTGACTTTCGAGTCATATCCAACTTGTGAATCTTGTCTTCAAGGCAAAATGACTAAACTCCCTTTTGTAGGACATGGGGAAAGGGCCACAGATCTCCTTGCCCTAGTACATACTGATGTGTGCGGCCCATTTGATGTGCCGGCTAGAGGCAATTTTGTCTACTTCATTATCCTTTACCGATGATCTTATCTAGGTATGGGTATGTGTATCTTATGAGACACAAGTCTGAAGCTTTTGAAAAGTTCAAAGAATTCAGACATGAAGTAGAAAAACAAACTGGAAAAATCCCATTAAGGTTCTTCGATCAGATCGAGGAGGTGAATACCTTAGCCGAAAAATTCCTAGACTATCTCAAGAAAAATGGCATAGTCTCTCAATGGACTCCACCAGGAACACCTCAACTCAACGGGGTTTCAGAATGGAGAAATCGGACTCTATTGGATATGGTCCGATCCATGATGAGCTTCACAGACCTTCCTGATTTTCTTTGGGGACATTCATTTGTTAACTTCAATTTATACTTACTGAATAGGGTTCCCTCTAAAACCGTTCCTACCACACCGTATGAGATATGGCATGGTAAGAAACCAAGTCTGAGTCATCTCAGAATTTGGGGTTGTCCGGCTCATGTCAAAAGACAACAAGCGGACAAGTTAGAGTTTAGGTCCTTTAGAGCTCGATTCATAGGATATCCTAAAGAGTCATTAGGATACTATTTCTACATTCCAGAAGACCACAATGTGATTGTGAGTCGACATGCCATCTTTCTTGAAAAATAGTTTATTCAAGATAGCGGCATTGGAAAGCAGATTAAGCTTGATGAGAAAGTCTCACAAGTAGCAACGAGCTAAGGACCAATTGGAACCAAATCAGGTTGAGCCAATAAGAACACTACCTCCTCCACCTCGTAGATCGGAAAAGAGTTTTCCATCCCTCCTGAAGAGATACTTAGGTATTATTTCAGAGAAAGTAGAGAAAATGTTCCTCGTAGGTAATGGTGGTTCATGGTGATGATCCCAAAACCTACAATGAGGCGATATCAGATATCGACTCCGAGAAATGGCTTAGAGGCAATGAAGTCAGAAATTGACTCGATGCACTCAAACCAAGTCTGGACCTTGGTAGATCCACCAGAAGGTATAGTACCTATTGGGTGTAAATGGATCTTCAAGAGAAAGATTGGTGCAGATGGAAATGTGGAGACATTCAAGGCTAGACTAGTGGCAAAAGGGTTATAGTCAATGCGAAGGCATTGACTATCAGGATACCTTTTCCCCAGTAGCTATGCTAAAATCCATCCATACATTGCTTGCTATTGCAGCCTATTTCGATTATGAAATATGGCAAATGGACATGAAAACAACATTCTTAAATGGATATCTTGAGGAAGATATCTATATGGAACAGCCGCTAGGTTTCACATCCAGTGATACTGATCACAAGGTATTGCAAGCTGCAAAGGTCCATATATGGACTTAAGCAAGCATCTCGGAGCTAGGAACACTCATTTCAATGATGTGATCAAATTGTTTGGTTTCATCAAAAATGAAGAGGAACCATGTGTCTTCAAAAAGGTCAGTGGGAGTGCTGTTGTCTTCCTCGTAATTGTACGTGGATGACATCCTCCTTATTAGGAATGATATTCCCATGTTGACCATAGTCAAAATGTGGTTGTCCAAAGAATTCTCCATGAAAGACCTAGGTGAAGCATCCTTTATTCTAGGAATTAAGGTCTATAGAGGATAGACCGAATAGGATGCTAGGACTTTCACAGAAGATGTACATAGAGAAAGTACTAAAGAGGTTTAGTATGAAAAACTCTAAGAGGGGATTAATACCCTTCAGACATGGTATTCATCTTTCCAAGAAGATGTGCCCTAGCACACCTGAGGAAATAGAATGCATGAGCAAGATCCCTTATGCTTCAGCAATAGGGAGCCTCATGTATGCCATGCTATGTACACGACCTGATATAGCCCATGCTGTGAGTGTCACAAGCAGATATCAGTCGAATCCAGGTGAAGAACACTGAACTTCTGTAAAATGTATCCTTAAGTACTTGAGAAGAACTAAGAATATATTGCTGATGTTTGGTAATGGAGAACTCCAAGTCCAGGGATATACAGACTCGGATTTTATGTCCGATATAGATGATTGAAAGTCAACATCCGGGAGTCTATTTGTGTGCAATGATGGTGCTATCAGTTGGAAGAGTTCCAAGCAAACAGTGATAGCAGATTCCACCATGGAAGCAGAATACATTACTGCATTAGAAGCTATGAAGGAGGCATTTTGGTACAAAAAGTTTGCCATAGAGATCGGAGTGATGCCATCAGATACCATTCCTCTATACTATGATAATAATGGTGCCATAGGCCTTGCTAAGGAGCCAAGGTCTCACTAGAAATCCAAGCACATCGAGAGGTGATACCACCTCATCTGCGATTACCTCAAGAAGGATTATGTCGAGGTCAAGAGAGTTGACTCCACAAACAATGCGACGGACCCACTCACAAAGTCGTTGGGCCAGCAAAAGATCGAAGCCCACCTTGAGAAGATGGGACTTAGATTTGTAGCCAATTGACTTTAGGTCATGTGAAAGTTTGTTAGATATGTGTGCCCTGGAAGCTAGAATTGACTGACACTTGTAATACACTTCTAGGGGCAAAATTATAATTTTGACTATAAATAATAAAATGAATTATTTTATATCATAAATGTGTATTTAGTGTCTGTGATACATCCCTTGAGTTATTGATAATGATAATTCATATTTTCAAGATTTGAAAATTTAAGACATGAATTTTTGTTTTTAACTCATAAAATGCTCCTGATCGTAGGATCATCATGAGGATGGTGATTGATCTGGAAGGTTGGTGTACAATCACTTCTTTATAGTAGATGAGTTTAGAGTCTATAGTGTAGAGACACCGAAGCGAGAGTATAGGTACTTGCTAGAGAATGAGGGCACTGAGCATGACCACCTCGAGCAGTCATAAGAAAGTCTACCTTCTCATCGATGACTGGCTCGAAGCTGTAGTGGTGTATCTGGTTCTTTAACCTGAGGTGCATCGATAGTTCACCTTGAGGGTGTTATAGTTTGACTATACCATGACTCGATCTCCTAGCTATTCAAAATCCTGAGGTGTATGTTGGCTATAGCATGTTCATTGTAGGAATTGGATTGCACCAAGAGGGAATCTATCTACCTCGGTGGATGAGGAGCAGCCCTATGATGATCATGGGAATCAAGTCCATAAGTCCATGGCCATGGCAGAGTGAAATAATAAAAAGAGTTTCTATTAAGATTTTTACATCGGACTTGAATCAAATGATTAAATCATATAATAAAAATTAGGATTTGACGAGTTCACCTTAACCCTAATCTGATCGGGGCTCAAGATAGAAGAACTTAATCACATAGGTAGCTGCACCAAGAGATTCATTTTCAATTTTGATGGGTTACCACCATATACTGCTAGGTGTCACTGGTGGATTTTGGGAGCAATTAGAATAATTTAGATGATCGATCATTCTAGTTGTCTAAATCAGAGGAGTTTTGATCCATCAGAAGATATTTCGATGATGTCGATGATAGAGATCATGATATATCCCATTGCCATATAGAACTAAACCTAACTGGTTCACGCAAATAAGGTTTAGGATCTGGACATCATCAATTAGACTAACTCAGTTCAATTGATTTGAATTAGATTCAATTAGGTTCAACGAAATCGTGCTTGTGCATGATTGAGCCTAGTGTTCTCATTCTACTATCATTAAAAGTTATTTTGACTGAGCCAAATATGTTTGTGCTCACTCAGGTACCTTTATCTGGTCTGACTGGAGCTTGTTCAGGTTAGAAAAGGGTTGTCTTAATTTATGAGATAAATTGAAGACAACACCTGTCATTTTCCATCACCTGCCAATTCTTGTCTTTTGACTTTGGTCAAATGTTGACCTTTGACACTTAGACATCTACCCATGTGTCATGTATCCAAAGGAGAGTAGATAGGGGTTTGTCCCCTTGCTAGAAAATGGAAAGGAAGGGGTGCATGCCTAAGGAGGCATGTGCCCAATGATAGGGACGCCTAGAGTCCCATACAAATGGGACTCTAGGTTGCTTCTTGGAATCAGGAAGGCGCCTAAGACTCAGCTTTAATCAGTCTTGGCACCACCTAAGGATGATTTGAGGGGGCTCTCATCTGATTAGATTAGGTGATGTCATTCCATCAATCAAATTTATATCTGATTGCACGAAGCAATGTGATTGGCCGGGATGATGTGGCACTGCATGGCGTAGCAGGGTCTATATAAACCCTATATGCACCTTGCTTTCAAGATAATGAACATATAGCCCACACCACAAGGCTGTCCCTCTCCCTCCTTCATGCCATCTTATGGTCCTCTCTCTCCTCTTCATGCCCAAGGAGGTTTGGGCTCCAGTTTGGTGCGATCCAGATAAGAAAAATGTGACGAGTAAGGAAGAAGACAGCACTGCTGCAAGAGACGATTCTAGATCTTCAAAAGAAGTTTTGAAGATCTTCTAAATTAGATCTAGATCTAATATTTGGAGAGGTGATAAAGAAGAAGAAGATCTGTAGATCCAGCCTGAGTTGATATCGGTAGAGGCCAGGCACTTGCATGGCTAGATCCAGAACCTCAGGCAATCAGCAGGATCATCATAGGGTAATCGATTATCCAACAAAAGATACAAATTAAATCAAATTTAATTTTTTTTTTTTTTTTGTTAGATCTATAAAATTAGATCTAAAATATCTTAGATTTGATATGGATTCAAAAAAAAAATTTTTGAAATATCTCTCTCGATCCAATCAAATCTGAACGAACTTGATCCAAAAAATCTAAATTTTTCCTTCAGCTAGCACTTTAGTAATCATGAAGACTTCAAGCTTGATTCAATCTTGGATGGATATCCATAGAGACTAGACAAGTTCATAGCTTCAAATAGAACCTTAAAAGCTTCAAGATCTAGTTTGCATCTGATTCTTCATCTATGTATGTTTTTAATTACTCTTTAAATCAATTTTCAAATTAATTGATCCATGTTTAACATGCATATTAGATCCTTTATAGGTGATGCTAGATTAGATTTAGGGCATGCATTAGATTAAAGTTTTAATCTATGCTTTTCGCTGCACTTTTCATGAGATGGAAAAATGTTGTATGCTAAAATTCCTAAACCCTAATAGTGGTATTAGAGCCACAATTTTTAATATGCATGATTAAATTTGATTCTTATTTAATAGTATTAATAGAGATCTAAAAATGATTATTTATGATCAATTTTTTGATTTTGAATCAGAATAAAATCAGATTAAAAATTTTAATCTAGATTGATCTACATCAGTATGGAAAGATTATCCTATATTGATGCCGATCCATTATTGAAAATTATTTTCATGTTTAGATCTAATTTTTGATGAATATATATCACATACTTTGATTATATTTAGTTCTAATTTTAATTTTGATATATGATATTTGTGCATACATGATATGTGTAAATTTAGATTAAAATTCCTAGTAGTCTAGTTTCCTTCGAGAATCATAGCAAAGGCCATCTTGCCATAAAGGACTATAGTGGAAAGGGTGCCTGTATGAATCAAGAAGGAGAGTAATGAAAAGAAAGAACTTATTTTTGTGCAAAATCCTAGATTAAAAAATTGTTTAGGATCTAAAATTTTATGTATGAGATACAAAGAATGATAGTTTAGATTTGAAAATAGTTTCGATATCTAAACTACTTCATATTCATAATTCACATAATTAAAGATCAAAAAATTAAGATTAAAATCTGAAAAAAAGAATTTAAGATCTTAATCTTAAACCATAATATATGAGGGTTTGGCATTGGTAGAACAATTAGGTCTAGTGATTAGACTATAATTAGAATTTTTGATTAAATCAAGTTACCACCCTAGCGGATTTTGAGCAATTGATCAAATCCAATCAAAAGTTTATTAGGATTAGGTCAAACGGGCTCAAAATTGATTTAGTTGTAGTTGGTCACATCAATTCACATTTGATGTGAGTTGATTAACTCAAGAGCAAATTTGGCTTAGTGGTTTGAGTCCAAATTTCTAGACAGACCTATTTGATTCTAATTAATCGATTGGTGTCTAAGACAAGTCTCGATCATGATTTTTAATTGGCAGTATGCTTATCTGGCTAATTTGTTGGTGTCTAAAGCAAGCATTGGCAGACCCTTCCACTAATCTCACTTTCCTGGCTAATTTGGTCGATTAATGATTGAATCAGGTGGCTTAGTCATTCGAGTTCACCCATGCCAACTAGGTTAGTCGGACATGAGACTGTGCTGACTTAAACCTGGTTAGTCAGACATGAGATTGTTCTGACTTATTTTAGATGAGACCTGAACCCAAACCTCCCTATAAATATTAAATCCTTGGTCTTTCATTATTGTAGGAGTTTACACGTCCTACTGGTGGTGATTGTTCTTGGTTGGATATAGTGGTTTAGTTATACTAGAAAGATACAACCACTTTATTAGCATGAGATTTTGCCAGGTAATGATGAGGTTGGGCCCAATAATTGAATATGGTGAGGGATCTAATGATGGCTTTGCCTAAGCTTTGAATGGTGGGTTTGACTTAACTAAAAATTGGACCAATAAACGGACACATCGAGGCTCCATGACTTAGAGACCAAATGCTGCATCATGCTTGAGAAGCATTAGATAATGGTTGTCCACTCATCTGTATATCATGACCCAATAACCGGATACAGTGAGGTGCATGCACATCGGTGGTACTGTAGTACCTACTAGGAACCCAAGTCATGTAGGGGTTTTCACATCTCCATCTGAGAGTGTGAGAGATCCATGAGAATAGTGAGAGTCTAATTTATTTCTTAAAGTCTCTAGAGTAAATTTTATAATCTACGTATAATTGTCTTAACTTGAATCTCTACTCTCGTAGTTAATCATGTCAGCCTCCAATCCTTTAACCTACATTCTTGAGTCCAACCAACTTACTAGCCAAAACTACAAGGACTGGTTTAGAAACCTCAAAATACTTTGGAGAAGTTTGGCTATGTGCTCGACCAGGATCTTCCTATTTTACCAACACATCCTAGTGCTGAATAGAGAGCAGCATCGAATAAGTGGACAGATGATGATACTTGGGTCAAGTGCTACATTTTGGGTTCTATGTCAAATGAGTTGTAGAGCTAGCATGAGCACATGCCTACTGCCAGAGCTATGATCACTTACCTGTAAGAGTTGTATGGTGAGTAGAGCTGAACCACACTTTTCAAAGTGTCTAAGAGACTTTTCAACTCAAAGATGCGTGAAAGGCAGTCGGTCCATGATCATTGTCTAATAATGATCAAGAACCTAGAGGAGCTTGAGAAGCTCAATCTGACTATGTAGAAGGAGTTGCAGGTGGATTTGATCCTACAATCTCTTACTAGTGCATATGGTCAATTTATAATAAATTACCATATGAACAAGTTAGACTACAGCTTGCCTGAGTTAGTCAACATGTTGGTCACTACTGAGGATACCTTGAAGAGTTCAAGGGGCACTATTCTAGCTATGAGTAGACATCTTCCTCCAAGAGAAAGTCTTCTGAAAAGAAGAAGAACAAGCCTACAAAATTACAGGAAAAGGAGAACAAGTCGAAGAAGGACACTTCTAAAATGGCAGCTGCTGACAAAGAAAAGTATTTTCATTGCAATGTTGATGGCCACTGGAAAAGAAACTATCCCAAGTACCTAGAGAGCTTGAAGAAATAAAAGACGGATGCACCTTCGGAAGAGAAGTCTAGCATGCTCATTATTTAATCTAACCTTATGGTTTCCTCTATTTCTTGTTGGATTTTAGACTCTGGCTCGAGTGCTCATATATGTACTTCTATGAAGGGTCTGGTAGAAAGTAGAGGATCGAGGAAAGGAGAAATGATCCTGTGCATTGGCAATGGAGCAAAAGTTGCTGCACTTACCATTGGAACATACCCTCTTTAATTACCATTATGATTTAGATTAATTTTGAAAGATTGCTATTATGTACCTATAGCTAGTTGGAATCTAATTTCCATATCTATACTATATAGAAAAATTATAAATTTAATTTTAATAAAGATTTTTATTCTACTTATTTGAAAAATAAATTGATTGCAAGAGCTTTTTTAATTGACAACCATAAGTATATGTGGCACTTTAGAATTGGTCATATCGGATAGGATAGAATTAACAAACTAGAGAAGGATGGAATCCTTGACTTACTGAGTTCTCAGTTATACCCAGCCTCGTTAAGAAAAATTGACTAAGTTATCCTTTGTAGGACATGAGGAAAGGATTACTGAACTACTTGCCCTGGTACATATTATTATGTGGGTCATTTGATGTACAAGCCAAGGATGATTATCAGTACTTCATCATTGTTATCAATAATTATTCACGATATGGATTTATGTTTCTTATGAGAAAAGTCTAAAATCTTTGAAATGTTCAAAAAATTCAGATATGAAGTAGAAAAATTGATAGAAAAATCTCTTAAGATTCTTCAATCAGATCGAGGAGGCAAATATCTTCATAGAAAATTTATGGAACATCTCAAGGACAATGGCATAGTCTCATAGTGGACTCCTTCTGGTACACCTTAGTTCAACGAGACATCGAAAAAGAGAAATAGGACCATATTGGATATGGTCCGATCCATGATGAGCTTCACTGACCTACCTATGTTTCATTGGGAACATGCCCTACCAACCTCCATTTATATTTTAAATAGGATTCCTTTAAATCTGTTCCTATCATACCGTATGAGATATGGCATGGTAAGAAACTAAATCTAGGTCATCTAAAGATTTGGGGATGTCTAGCCTATGTCAAAAGACTACTAGCGGACAAGTTAGAGGCTCGATCATAAAAAGCTTGCTTCATAGGGTATTCTAAAAAGTCATTGGGATACTATTTTTATTTTTTAGAGGATCACAATGTGATTGTAAGCCAGCATGCCATGTTCTTGAGAAAATAGTTTATCTAGAATGGTGGTAGTGGGAGGTTAGTTGATCTCGAAGAGAAAGTCTCAGAAGAGCAACCAGCTGAAGATCATGTTGAATCCAATGAACTAGTAGATATAGTTGTTCCACCATCTCATAGATCTAGTAGGACCTTCTGTCCTCCTATAAGATACTTGGGTATACTTATGGAGGATGTAGAGAAAATATTCTTTATAGGAGATAAGGATCAAGTAGTTGATACTTAAACCTATGACGAGGTGATGTTAGACATCGACTCCAAGAAATGATTGAATGCTATGAAGTCAGAAATTGACTCAATGCATTTAAACTAGATCTGGACCTTAGTAGATCAAGCAAAGGGTATTGTACCCAATGGATGCAAATAGATCTATAAAAGGAAGATAGGTGCAGATGGTAAGGTAGAGACCTATAAAACTAGGCTAGTGGTAAAGGGTTATAGTCAATGCAAAGGCATTGACTATCAAGATACCTTTTTGCTTGCAGCCATGCTAAAATCCATCCGTATACTGCTTGCAATTGTAGCTTATCATGATTATGCGATATGGCAGATGGATGTGAAAATGGCATTTCTAAATGGATATCTTGAGGAATATATTTATATGGAGCAGCCTTTTGGGTTTCACTTTCAATGATGAAAATCATAAAGTTTGCAAGTTGCATTGATCCATTTATGAATTGAAGC
Organism: Cocos nucifera; assembly: GCA_006176705.1. Lineage (NCBI taxonomy): Eukaryota > Viridiplantae > Streptophyta > Magnoliopsida > Arecales > Arecaceae > Cocos > Cocos nucifera. The sequence continues at coordinate 8,294 of QRFJ01007927.1, read as the reverse complement.
AAGCTTCTCGGAGTTGGAACACTCATTTCAATGATGCAATCAAATCATTTAATTTCATCAAGAATGATGAGGATCCTTGTGTTTACAAGAAAGTCAGTGAGAGGGCTGTCACATTCGTTGTATTGTATGTGGATAACATCCTCCTAATTAGAAATGATATTTCCATGTTGACTTCAATCAAGAGTTGGTGTTCCAAAGAATTTTCCATGAAAAACTGATCAATACATGAAATAGGATATTAGAAGTATTAAATTCTATGTTATTTAATTTATAATAGTTTGAATTTGATGCTTCTTAATTGTTTTTATAGGAAATTGGTAGATTGGATCCATTCAAGATAATAATCTAGACCTAAATATGATGGCTAAAAGCAACCACATTAAAAGGGGTCCACCATTGACTTTTTGAAGTATTAAATGCATGGTGTTGGGTGCAGCATGAACTGGGTCCAGGAAGTAGAGTTCATGCGAGAAAAAGCTGGGAGCTTTACTATGTGTGGGCTTTTCAAATGGGCATTAATTAAACTACGTTGGATGGTGTAGAGCTGGCTACATGAAGTACAGGCAAGCATGGTTCAAATGTGAAGCATACATGGGTCTGAGTGCTAATGAAGCATGATTCAATTAAAATTCAAAAAGAAAGGGTGCTGGAATTCAAACGGGCCTGGGATGCTGTTTACGTAGATTGATTCATGAGCTTCACATGGAGGACACGCCTGAGATGCGGATAAAGGAACATTGTGCTCATGCGGGTTGAAATATTATTTAAAGAGGAGTTGAGAAAGAATAGAGAGCTTGGTACTTTTCTTTTTATTCCAAAGTTCTATAAAAGATTTCTGAGAGAGAAAAAGAGGGTGGCAGCTATGAGTCTTCTTCCTTGTCTTCCTCCCATGATGATAATGCTTGTAGACACCATGCACGGCTAAACTCTAAGTCTCCATGGGAGTAGAAGTTCTTTTAATGTTTATATTTTAGTTTCTTTGTCATGTAAATAGATCTTAATTGTAATGATCCTTTCTTTCATGAATAAAATCTCTTTTTTATTATTCAAGTATTGTGCTTAATGCTTGAACTATAGTTTAGATTTTTAAATAACCTATGGCTACCTAGAGGCGAATCCTGCTATGATTCGTTCTTAGCAAGATAGGCTATGATTGGGATCAGTCTGTAAGATATTTATTTTAATGATTTGATACTTAGAATAACCTATAACTATGTAGGGATAGATCAAGGCACTACGATCTGTACCCAGCAAAGATAGGTTATAATCAGAGATCAATCATAATTTTACTAATTACATCATAAAGAACTAATTTATATCTTTTAAAAAGAACTAAATTAAAATCTTGGGATGCCTTTCATATTTTTTTGCTTATTAATTACAATTTTAGTTTAATTTGAACTTTTACTTTCTTTCAACCGTATTCCCACTCTTTCTTATTTTTAGTATTTGCTATCTAAATAAAATTCTTAGACATCCTAAATAAAAGTGAACATAACTCCATTGATCTCTATGGAATCAACACCTGACTCAATCCTTACTATTTAATTGTTGAATCAAGTTTATTTATTTTTGGTGTTATTGACGACTATGGATAATTATCATAAATTTATAAATAAGAATATTAAATAATATAATATTTAATATTAGTTTAAAAATTAATATTTTTATTGATATTTTATAGAAAAAGTCTATCAATGCAAAGATCTTAATTTTTTAGTTCAAATGAACTAAATTTCATGCAAATCAGAGCTAAAATGGAAGAGATACAAAGTCTTGAAGATTAAATAAAAAAAATTGGTTTAGCCAGCTCGCTCAGCTTAGCCGGCTCGACCAGCTCAGCCAGCTCGCCCGGCTTAGCTAGTGCACCTGTCAGCCAGCCCGCATCCAGCCCAATCCATCATGCTAGCCCACTAGAGCAACCTAGTAGACCGGCCCAGCCCGCGCACACCACAGCCCATTCTAGCCCATTTTCCCTCCTGCCCTGACGTCACGTGATGTCAGGAAACTACATGGTCCACCATGGACTGGCGGCTAAGTCAATGCGTGTAGACCCTTAAAGGGTCTACAAAATTTTTATCATGGCTCATAGGGGCATCTTCATCATTTTATCTAGCATGGCGGCTATGGATTGGTGGCGGTCTTCACGGTGCCCGATCTACGATGGTCCAGTGAGACAGTTTTGCACCATCCGACAACTCTCATCTCTCCTAAACAGCATCTAACAGTCAACACTCATTTCTAATTTGATTAACATTTTCTTAGCCTTCTTATGCACGAGATCGAATGGCCAAAAACATCCAGATCAATAGATCCGACAACCTAGATTCAATCTAGCACTGATCTTGATGCCAGGAGGTGATTTTTGATGGATTTTGTGGTGTTTGATAAAGATCGAATGGCTAGAACTTTTTAGCAAGATTAAATCAAATCCAGACTCCAATTGGACTTCGACAAGGACTCACAAACCCCCTATTTTTTATCTATTTAAGCCCTGTTACGCCAGAGACCTCTAGGGAGCTTTCCTATGGAGGAATTAAGCCCTCCAAGTCTCTCTCTTCTCACTCCTCTCTTCTTTCTTCTCCAAATAGCTCTTCCTTTTTATTTCTTTCTTCTTTCTTTTTCTTTTCTTTTTTCTTTTCTTTATTTTGAGAGATCTAAAGATGCCGAAAGCCAGAGAATTTCATACCATGTACAACTAAAGATCGAGATTCTGGGATGTAGATGAAGTCTTCGAGCATGGATTATATTTTTTTTTTATCTTTTGTAATTTCTTTTATGCAATGAATGATATGTTCTCCTGTCCAATCTTAACTCTTATTCTCCATGCATGAGATCTAATATTAACATACTTATTATTGATTAATATCTAAATAGACTATATTTATGAAGATGGATTGTGATCGGGAGATACAGTCCATGCTCGATTTAATAGTTTATATTAGAGAAAATCATTAAGAAGCCATGTTATCAATTTTTAAGAATTAAAGCATTGAATAGCTTATGATTCTATTGAGATAGATCGTAATCAAGAGATATGATTCATGCCCAAAGAAAATAGATTATAGTCATAACTAAATTTTTAAAATAATAATTCTTGCATTACAAAAAATTACCACAATCATGCTAGAGATGGATTCCAAGTTTCAGAATACTTTTAATTAATTCTAAAATTCTAATTAATTAATTAGTTATTTTTTTATGATTATTTTACTCTCTTTAATTTTTTTATTTAAATTTATGCTTAATAAATTAATTTAATTTTTTAATTAAAATAGAACACAACTCAGTCTTCAATCTTCAAGAAAATCGATACCCAACTTACCACTATCCTAATTAATAGTAAGTTTGGTTTTAATTTTTATTTGTTGCTATAATGACAAGCAATCAAATATACATCAAATTTTGACACCATTGTCGGGGATCATTGGTAAGATTAGTTCATAAAAAAATAAAAATATTTGCTTTATTTGCTTTCTACATTTTATTCTTAATCTATCTTTAGTTTGTAGTGCTTGCTAACTATCTAGTTTACTAAGTTAAACTTATATTTCTGCAAAATTTTTTAAAAAAATCTTTACACTAACACCTCATAAGCCATTTAGAAAATTAGAGACCTAATTATAAAATCTAAAAAAAATAAATTAATTTAATTTAGTCTTGACTGTGTGCTAGTCATGAAGATTGGACATCTTGATTATTGCATCTAATCTCCATAATTAATCTTAAGGGCAATAACCCATTAATCAGATAAGGTAGAAATTTGATCATCCTTTCTTGACTCAAAAAAATCATATCCTTTATTCTGTATTAAACCAAGCCTTAATTTTAAAATCAATTAGACATCAGCCCTAGAAATTTCAAGCTTAATAGGATAAGAAAGCCCTAGAGTTGAGCTGAGTGTGGATTGGTTAATTGCTCGGTGTCTAAGGCAAGTGGTTTAAGAAAGTGATTTTCAATTGATTTCATTGATTGACCTGGCCAACTCAGTTGGTGTCTAAGAAAAGCAATGAGTAGAAAACCTTCCACATCTTACCTTACCTAGCCAAGTCAATTAGTCAGTCTTGGGCTTGGAGTGCTCAAAGATGGTCTTGAAAGTTAGGTGCTGTCTAGATCTAGGTTAATCCTAGGATAGAAAGTCCATGCTTGTTTAATTTGATTGCAATTAACACCTAAACATTAACTAATTTTCTCACTTCTCATAGATCTAAAATTCTTAGGTTTTTCTTTTTAGATTTCCTTCACTCTTTTCTCACTTTATTAAAAAATTATAAAAACTAAAATTTTCTATGTTTGCTCTAAGGTATAATTGTAGGATGTATGCTTGGTCGTAGATCATTATAACCAGAAATCCAATCTTTTGATCTAGAAATAGAAAGAACCTTTAGAGCCAACAGACATAAAAACATGGACCAAAATCAGGAGAATGATCTACCTAGATAGTTATAGGAGTACTTTACTCCTTTCATATATACCTACTCTTCTTGTATTCAAGTAGCCCCTGTAGAGGCCACCCAATATGAAATTAAGTCCAGTATAATCCAAATATTATCCTCATTTTATGGACTTAGTAACGAGGACCCTTATAAATATCTTGAAGAATTTCTTGAGATATGCTTAACTGTCAAGATTCACAACTTCCCTAATGATGCCCTTAGGTTGAAATTATTTTCTTTCTCACTTAAGGACAAAGCCAAATACTGGCTACATACTTTGGATTTCATTACTATATCAACCTAGGACTAGCTTCAAGGGAAGTTTCTTAAGAAATATTTTTTCATAAGGAAAACTAATCAAATAAGAAAAATAATAACTAATTTTTTCCAATTAGATGGAGAAATATTCCATGAAATATGAGAGAGATTAAAGGACCTTACTAGAAAATGTCCCCACCATGCTATACCCAAATGATAGTTAATCCAATGTTTTTATGATGGGCTATCTGAAAGACATCGACAAATGGTCAATGCATCATGCGGTGGAACATTCATGCTCAAAAGTAAGGATGAGGCATGGCAATTATTTAAAATTTTAAGTAAAAATTCATTACATCATATGTATGCTTCCATTAGAGATAAACCCATGTTAAACCCAAAGAGAGGTAGAATATTTGAAGTAGGAAACTCCATAGATATCCATCATAAAATAGATGAATTGTTCCAAAAGTTAGATCGATTATTAAGTATAGGACAATCCCCTTCTTCATCCCGTCAAATGCAAGATATATGTGCATTATGTTCGAGCCCCACTCATTGTGTGAGTGAGTGTCTAGCTACACCACAGTTTCATGAATATGTACAAGAGCAAGTCCATCAAGCCCAAACTACTCATAGATCAGGAAACAATTCCTAATCTAGTACGTACAATCCAGGATGGAGAAACCATCTAAATTTCTCATAGAAATCACAACTAGTGGTTCCTCCAGTACAACAAAGATTAGATTATCCGGATGCGACTTATAGGCATCAACCTCAGCCACAATACTAGAACCCTCCTCAACCCACCCTGAGTACTCATAGCTTGGCTTTCGAAGAAAAAATGTTACAAGCACTTAAAGAATTAGAAATGAATACCCAACTCCTTCACTCCCATACACAATCAATAGCAAAGCTAAAGACCTAGATAGGTCTGCTAGCAATAGCATTCAGTAGGAGGAAAGAAGCCAAATTACTTAGTCAGCCCATCAATAATCCAAAAGGGTAGTATATGGTTGAAAGCTCCATTGGTCCTAAAACTTTTCCTAAACATGCCAAATTGATTATGATCCTTAGAAGTTGGAAAATCTTAAATCAACCTAAAGTAACCCAACAACAAGAGCAACTAATTCTAGCAACACGAGAAAAGAAGAAATCTAAAGAGAGGAAAGAACCTGTTAACTCAGCATCTGCACCTAAGGCTCCATTTTTCAGTACTTTAGAATTCCTTCTACCTCTTGATTGTTGGAAACAATGTAGGGTTTAGGGCATGCTTTTCAAAAAATTTTCAAATTTTATTGCAACGAAAGCAAAAAAATTAATCTCATATTAATTTAGGTCTTGCATTGATCTAATCAATAATCCTACACTAAGATCTAGATATACTAATATGTTATTAAAAATTTAAATATGATCGATCAGCAAATCATATTTGCTGATCAACTTGTATTTAGAACACAATACCTGTACATGGGTGGATGATCTCCACGATCTAAATGAAGAAAATGGTGCAGAATTTGTAGTGCTACTTTTAAAATTTTTTTAAAAATAGTTAAAATATAGTGAAAAAAATAATTAATTTAATTAATTACCTATCGATCATATCAGAATATTAAATCCTACACTAAGGATCTAAAGATAATATGCATGCTTTCATATGGATCTAAATATAAAACTATGCAGCAAACTATTTACTACATTTATGTGTTCATAACACAATACCTTTTCGCGGATAGTCGATTGTTGCGATCTGATCATTATCGAGGAGGTTCACTGGTCACAATGCAGCCATACAGATATCTGGCCTCCATTGATCATCCACACGAGACTCCTAATCCTGATTGGCTTCCTACGAGTGCTAGCTCAACACCGAAGTCTTTTAGGGGTTGTTTTGATCGAACAACTTCGATCTTCATCTACAGGCTTCACAGATGCTTCGGATTGCTGATAGATGTAGTAGAGAGGCAAAGGAGGTTCTCTCTAAAATTTTGTGGACTTACAATGCTTGTGGCTCATGCAATGGCTTCTCGAAACCTAAGTCGAATACCTAGGACTGCACTCATCCTAAAAACCTTTGCGCCCCTTCTCTTTTGGTTTTCTCTCTCTCAAAGATGATTGAAGCCTCTTCCCATGCACCAAATGAATCTCACAAAAGTACTCTTTTCAGAATAGGTGTTAGCACATGTTACAAAAAAACTTTCCTTTTAATATTTGCACAAAGACCAACTACAATGCATGTGGGGAACCAAAAACTAGTTTGAATGCTAGTTTAAATTCAAAACTCTTTTTAATTCAAACTGCATCCAAATGAATTCAAACTTATTTGGGATGTGTGAAGGAGTTGTGTGCCCACTCTTCAGCAAGGAAAAAGTCCATGTGAAACCCCTTTCACATAGAGATAATTGGCACACAAGAGAAGGATGGCGCAAGGGATAAGATATGGTTATTGTCAACTCAAATTCAAACTCATTTTGAATTTGAATGTCAACTAACCATAACTTATCCATTAAGGATGTGGAAGATCAGGGTGTGAGGTATTATGTGCGTGGGAGAAAAGTCATGAGAGAATAAAAATCAAATTTTAAGTGGGCGTGGGACATAGGTGGTGCATGGGAAGAAAAGACAAGTCAAATTAGTCTTTGAAATTCAAATTTCAACCAACTGAACCAACCCAATCAACATTGGTTAGGCCCAATTAGAATAAATTAAATCCAACCCATTTAGGCTTAATTAGACTCAATTAAATCCTAATAAAATTAAAATTTGATCAAGTCCAACCTCTGATCAAATCAGGGTTCGAACCTCCCCGGTGATTAGGTCAACTTGTGACTTAATCGGGTTAAACCCAACTGAAATCAATTCAATTGGACTTGAATCAAAAATTATAACTCAATCAAATTGAGTTAAAATCACTAATTAAACCTCTCATAATCTCAGAGTCTAAATCTGATAGGTCACCGAATAATAGAGTTCATCGATGTGAAACCCTAATCGAAGAGTCCCAATCCAGTGGGACTCTTGACCCCGGTGTTCGAAATTAATGAAACTTGCGATCACAAAGTCCATACTTTTGATCAGAGAGTTTCAGATAAGTAGGACTTAGTATCCTAATGCTATAGGATATTTGGTTGAAGAGTTTCAGTCTAGTGGAACTCTTGACCATAGCCAACAGATCATGTAGAAACCTCTAGTGTGTGTGACTTCGTAGGTTCGAACCTAAGCTAGTAGCACAGAAACCACTTTCTGTACTAATCGAAGTGACCATCCAGTAATGGTACCCGACGTTCGGATAGGTTGAATAGTCGTAATCATAATAATCAGAACCTACGTAAATATGGTTACCGTATAATTCATCCCTATGACCTCTATGTAATAGATGACTCAGGGTTAGACTGTCAATCCTAGAAAATACATCCATGTCGTATCTCAAAGTTATTAGTCCCATGACTCTTCACTAAGACTACCATAGCCAAGTCTTTGCTAAATTGAAACATAATTAAACATAGCTCTTGAAATCAAGAGTGGTTAATCCCATCTTGATACATACACCGACTTCTCAAATACTTAATTATACCTAGAAACCTTCCATCACTGATTAAA
>QRFJ01007926.1:0-23035 GCA_006176705.1 Cocos nucifera | reverse complement strand
CTACAGGATGGATTCAATATTCCGATACGGAGAGATTCATGAATTAGAACCAAAGTTGGGGCACCAATGATTAAAAGAATCATTGAACAGAGTTTTCACTCATTGCTACCATCACAATAACTGTTGGTGAGTGATGAGTCAGTTGGTGAGACCGACCATCACTAGAATATATATATGCGGATATATTTGCATCTCTACAGAGGGATGTAAGGATTGAGAAAATAGTTGAGCTAATTTGTTTAAAAATAAATCCTAAACAGAATTGGCATAATGTCCAAATATTACAGATCTCACTAATCTTTACTCTCTACAGGAATATGTCGCGTCAAACCATTGCACGTATCTAGAACACTAGACTGACTCGGACACCAATTACCAGAGATTGGCTCAGGAACTACAAACTTTGTTTGGTTCCAGAACAGTCTAACACATGTTTGAGCCCGACCTCCAACTTACACTTCAATGCACTCACTGAACAAGAAGCAGTCTATCGGAAATGGATTGACGAAGATAATGGCCAGATTATACATGTTGCTATGTCTGATAAGCTCAGTGCAACATGGGATATGGGATCTGCTCGCCAAATGTTGCGATCACCTGCGAGATGTTTGTGTGAACAAGAGTCGCTGAGAAAATATCAAGTCACGAAATGATTTTTAAGGCAAGATGCGTGATGGCAGATCAGTCAAGATCCTGTCTGACAATGGATCAGGACTGGAAGAGCTGTGAGAAGCTTCGTGTGAATTGCACTTGATTGCTGAAGACATATATTCTGCCAATCTCTTGACTGATGCATATGGACAATTCATCATGAATTACACATGCATAACTAAATTCTTGGCCGAGTTGATGAATATGCTGGTTACCAGTGAGCATTTCTATGAAATGGTTCTACAAGCTTGAGTTCTCGCTATGGAACGACTTCTTCCAAAGAAAAGTCTTATGGAAAGAAAAGAAGTCTTGCAAAAAGCAAAAGGTGGAGGATCAAAAGAAGAAAGGCAGAACCGAAAAAAATGTCGAATGCAAAGAAGTGTTCCATTGCAAAGGGGCCATTGGAACGGAACTGCCTACTTAACTGGCCACCCTAGAACAAGAAGGAAGTCCTTCTGGAGGTGATGCTCGTTATTGAGTCTTAACTTACGTCTTTCTGCACCCAGTGGTGATCTGACATCTGGTTTAGTGCTCACCTATATGCACTTCTTATGCAGGTTTGAGGATAGAGGAGGGCTGAGGGAATGGAGATGATCCTACGGCGTCGACAATGGAGCAAGAGTGCTGGCAGTAGCGGTGGGAACATACCTCTTCGATCCACTGGTTTAAGACTTAGTTTAAAACTGTTATTATAGTTGCTGCAGCTAGCGAATTTGATTTCTGTTTCAATGCTTAGCACAAGAAGTTTGTGATCACTCTTTAAAGACCATCTGAACATTCTTATCGAAAAATAAATTGCAAATGGTTTCCTTGTTACTGTCTTTATCAAGTGCATATTGATACCTAATTTTACACTATCGAAGCCAAAATATGAATGCAAACGACTAGGGATTAGTCCAACGATAGATCTATGGCAGCTGATAGGTCAATAGAGAAAAGATAGATTACAAATTGGAGAAAATGGGCTATTTGAGTCATGGACTTTTGAAGTATATTCCAACTTGGTGAAATCTTGTCTTCAAGCAAATACTAAACTCCTCTTTTGTTGGAGCATGGGAGAGGGCCAACAGATGTCCTTGCCCTAGTATCATACTGATGTGTGCGCCCATTCGATGTGCGGTAGTAGGCAATTTGTCTACTTCAATTACTTACGATGATACTGTCTAGATGGGTATTGTATCTTATGAACATTATGTTTAAGAAGCTTTGAAAAGTTAAAGAATTCAGTTAAGTCAGACCCACCATTTGCACAGACTGGATTCCTAATTGAGTCTCTCACCGTATCCAAAATATTGAGCCCAACTCATCCTCCAGCCCATAGCATCCAATGCCTAATAGACATGGTTGTGTCTTCCTGGTGCAACTGAGCCACTATATCCAGCCGAGAACAATCAACCCCGGGAAGGGCCCGCACATCTACAATGGTGGAAGACCTCAGACTTAATCTTTTCTTAGGGAAGAATTGATTCAGGTCTCATTAAACTAGACTTGTCATAGTCATAACAATTATGACTAACCTAGTGGCATGGGTTAGCTCAGATTATTGACCACCTCAAATTAGAACTGAGTCAACAGATATGGCCAGGTAAGTGAGACCGGTGGAAGGGATATGCCATTAACTCGTACAAGAATGCATTCAGATCGAGTAGCTCTCCAATTAAAAATCAGTCGATCGTATGTGCCAAACTTACCTTAGACACCAAATTGTTGAGCCAGAATCCAATTGGGTTAGCCTACAATCCAGACTCTAACCTCTGAGCCTAATTAGGTCTTGCTTGATCGTGACTCGATCTTGACCCAGACTTAATCCTATTAGGCTGGTCAATTTAAGCATTGTTGATCCCATCTAACCAGCTCTTGATTCGGTTTGATCAACCGCTTAGACCTAATTGAGCTACCCAAGTCCGAACCCAGTATTATGAATATGTCTTAGATCTGAAATTCTTAATTTTAGATCTAATTAATATTTTATAATCTTAATTCTTAATTAAGTAAGGTTCATAAATAAAATATGCACAATAAATTCTAGGATTTCAGGATCTAGGATTTTGCAGAAAGTAAGTTTTGGATTTCTGATTAAGGATGAATGCGTAGCACCCCTACACGTCATAAGAACATCCCATTAGATGGGAGGAGAGGGCCTTTAAATCCTTCTTCGTTCTTATGACCGGACGGTTAAGAGGAACACCTTAATCAGGAACATGCAATACTACAAAACAGTTTTAGATCTATATTATATATCTCATATACAAATTAGATCTAATCATGGCATATTTTGCATACATCTCATGTATCGAATTATGCATATTTTCAGATCTAAATTATCTCATAATAATCTAAAAAATTAGATTTAAATTGATCTTATCAAAATAAACTCTAATCTAGATAATTATGTAGAACTATTCTACAACTAGTCTAGACATGCATCAATCATATCTCATATGATGTTAAAATTAAATAATTTTTATTTACTATTTTTTAGATGTTATTATAATAATTATAATATCAAAAAATAGTAAATAAATAGATCTAAAATATGATTTAATCAAATTAAATTAAAAACATACAAGACTATTCTATAGAACTATTCTATTTTAGAACTAGTCATGCATATTTTCTAATCTTAGATCCAAATTATTTAATTTTAATTTTTTCTGATTTCAGATCTGATCACATCTCATGTGACATCTGAGAATCACTTATTTTTTAAATAAAATAAATTTAAAATTAGATTTAAATACTTTAGAACCTTAGCTCTGATATCAGTTGAAGGATAATCCTAATTTTTTGGACTAAATTCATTCAGATCTGATCAGATCAAGAGATATATTTTAAAAAAAAAAAATTTGATTCAGATTAGATCTGAAATATTTTAGATCTGATCTTTATTATTTTAATAATTAAAATAAATTTAGATAAATCAAATTAAATTTAATTTATCTTAACGTAGGATAATCCTATTATCCGTTGATGATCCTACAAGTAGCGGAAGGTTCTAGATTTAGCCACGTAAGTGTCTAGCCTCTACCGGTATCCACTTAGGCTGAATCTGGAGATCCTCTTCTTCTCTATCACATTTCCAAAAATTAGATCTGGATCTGATTTGGAGGATCTTCAAAATATCTTTCGAAGATCAGTAGTTGTCCTTTGCAGCAGCGCAGCCTTCCAGCTTTCTGTCGTCATTCTCTCGTCTGGATTGTACCAACATGGATCCCAAACCACTTTGGATGTGGAGAGGAGAGGGAGAAGATGGGCTTGGCGTGGAGGAGGAGGAGAGAACCAACCTTGGGGCGTGGAGAATTCTTAGATGCTTTTTGAGTTGGGTGCAGGGTCTTATTTATAGACTATGCGTGATCCAACTCCTCTTCTTCCCAACCAATCACAATCCTTTGTGAAATCAGATCTAAATCTGATTGGTGGGAATAGAAGTCCCTTGGATTCCTCCTTAGATGGCGCCTAAGATCAGTCAAACTTGGTTCTTAGGAGTCTAATTGGAATCCAAAAAGGAGATGGAGTTCCTATCCAATAGAGACTCCTGGGTGCCTCCAGCTTGGGCACACGCCAAGGGTGGCGTGCGCCCTCCTCCTTGCCAGGTTCTGGCAGGGGGATAAGCCCCCACCAGCTCTCCAATAGGTGCATGATACGTGGACAGAAATCAAAGTATCAATGGTCAATATTTGACCAGTCAAAGGTCAACTTTTGACCAAAGTCAAAGGACGAGAAATGGCAGGTGACCAAAAATGGCAGGTATTGTCTTACAAAATAAGACAACCCTTTTCTGACCTGGACATAGGCTCCAGTCAGACCAAGTGAAGGCCTCTGATTGAGCACAAACTCCTTTGGCTCAGTCAGGACAACTATTTATGATAGTAAAAGAAGAACGTTAGGTTCAATCGAGTGCTAGCACGATTTTCTTGAACCTAATTGAATCTCATTCAGATCAATTGAACTGGATCAGTTCAATTGATGATCACCAGATTCAAACCCTTATTTGTGTGATCCAGTTAGGTTCAGTTCTGTATGGTAATGGGATATGTCATGATCTCTATCATCGACATCATCGAAACTCCTTTCGATGGATCAGAACTCTTCTGATTCGAACAGCTAGAATGATCGATCATCTAAATCATTCTAATTGCTCCCAAAATCCACCAGTGACACCTAGCAGTATATGGTGGCAACCCATCAGAGCTTGAATGCGAACCTCTTGGTGCAGCTACCTGTGTGATTAAGTTCTTCTATCTTGAGCCCCGATCAGATTAGGGTTAAGGTGAACTCGTCAAACCCTAGTCTCTGTCATATGATGTAATCATTCGATTCAAGTCCGATGTGAAAATCTAAATAGAAACTCTTTCTATTATTTCACTCTGCCATGGCCATGGACTTCTGGACTTGATTCTCATGATCATCATAGGGCTGCTCCTCTACCACCGAGGTAGATAGATTCCATCTTGATGCAATCCAGTTCCTACAATGAACATGCTATAGCCAACATACACCTCAGGGTTCCATATGGCTAGGAGACCGAGTTATGGTGTAGTCAAACTATAACACCCTCAAGGTGAACTGTCCGATGCATCCTCAGGTCAAAGAACCAGACACACCACTGCAGCATCGAGTCAGTCATTGATGAGAAGGTAGACTTCCTAATGACTACTCGAGGTGGTCACGCTCAGTGCCCTCGTTCTCTAACGAGTACCTGTACTCTCACTCCGGTGTCTCCACACCGTAGACTCAAGACTCATCTACTAAAGAGAAGCGATTGTACACCAACCTTCCGGATCAATCACCATCCTCGTGATGATCCTATGGTCGGGAGCATTTTATGAGTTAATAATGATTATTCATGTCTTAAATTTTCAACTCTTGAAAATATGAATTATCATTACCATTAACTCAAAGGATGTATCACAGACACTAAATACACATGTGTGACAGAAAATAACCCATTTCATTAAATTATAGTCAAAATTATAATTTTGCCCCTAGAAGTGTATTACAAGTGTCAGCCAATTCTGGCTTCTAGGGCACATATATCTAACAATGATTAGATCTAATTTGTATATGAGATATATGATATAGATCTAAAACTATTTTGTAGTATTACATGTTCCTGATTAAGGCATTCCTCTTGGCCGTCCGGTCATAAGAATGAAGAAGGGTTTAAAGGCCCTCTCCTTCCATCTGATGGGGTGTTCTTATGATGTGTAGGGGTGCTGCGCATTCGTCCTTAATCAGAAATCCAAAACTTACTTTCTGCAAAACCCTAGATCCTGAAATCCTAGGATTTATTATGCATATTTTATTTATGAACCCTACTTAATTAAGAATTAAGATTATGGAATATCAATTAGGTCTAAAATTGAGAATTTTAGATCTAAGACATATTCATAATACTGGGTTCGGGCTTGGGTAGCTCAATTAGGTCTAAGCGGTTGATCAAACCGAATCAAGAGTTGGTTAGATGGGATCAACAATGCTTAAATTGATCAGCCTAATAGGATTAAGTCTGGGTCAAGATCGAGTCACGATCAAGCAAGACCTAATTAGGCTCAGAGGTTAGAGTCTGGATTGTAGGCTAACCCAATTGGTTCTGGCTCAACAATTTGGTGTCTAAGGTAAGTTTGGCACATACGACCGACTGATTTTTAATTGGGAGCTACTCGACCTGAATGCATTCTTATACGAGTTAATGGCATATCCCTTCCACCGATCTCACTTACCTGGCCATATCTGTTGAACCCAGTTCTAATTTGAGGTGGTCAATAATCCGAGCTAACCCATGCCACTAGGTTAGTCATAATTGTTATGACTATGACAAGTCTAGTTTAATGAGACCTGAATCAATTCTTCCTAAGAAAAGATTAAGTCTGAGGTCTTCCACCATTGTAGATGTGCGGGCCCTTTCTAAGGGGTTGATTGTTCTCGACTGGATACAGTGGCTCAGTTGCACCGAAAAGATGCAACCATGTCTATTAGGCATTGGATGCTATGGGCTGGAGGATGAGTTGGGCTCAATATTCTGGATACGGTGAGAGACTCAATTAGGAATCCAGTCTGTGCAAATGGTGGGTCTGACTTAACTAAGGAGTGGATCAATATTTTGGATACGGTGAGATTCATGAATTAGAGATCAAGTTTGGGTGCACCATGATTAGAGAATCATTGAACAAGAGTTGTTCACTCATTGGCTAACCCATCACCAATAACTGTTAGGTGAGGTGATGAGTCAGTTGGTGAGACCGCACCACCCACTAGAAATCATTAATCATGGAGATTTTTGCATCTCTACAGAGGGAAGTGTAGGGATCCGAGAAAATAGTGGGAAAGCTAATTTGTTTAAAAATAAAATTCCTAAATAAATTGGTCAAGTCATAATTACAGTATCTAACTAGAATCTTTGACTCTCTACAGGAAAAATATCTGCGTCCAACCCATTAGCACATATCCTGGACACACATAGACTGATCAAATCCAATTATAAAGATTGGCTCATGAACTATAAAATCATTTTGGGTTCCAAGAAGTTAACCCATGTATTGGACCAGGACCCTCCCACCTTACCAGCCCATCCATCCATTGAACAGAGAGCATCTCTGAAAAAATGGATAGACGAAGATAATAAGGCCAGATATTACATGTTGGGCTCGATGTCTGATGAGCTCCAGCGCCAACATGAAGATATCGGGACTGCTCGCCAAATGTTGGCTCACCTGCAGGAGATGTTTGGTGAACAGAGTCGTGCAGCCAAGTATCAAGTCACGAAATGACTTTTTAAGGCTAAGATGCGTGATGGGCAGTCAGTCCAAGATCACTATCTGATGATGATCAAGGACATGGAAGAGCTTGAGAAGCTCGGTGTGAAGTTAGACTTGGATCTGCAGAACGATATTATTCTGCAATCCTTGACTGATGCATATGGGCAATTCATCATGAATTACCACATGCATAAACTTCAAAATTTCTTGGCCGAATTAATGAACATGCTGGTCACCGCTGAGCTTTCTATGAAAGGTTCTAAAGGCTCAGTTCTTGCTATGGAATGGACTTCTTCCAAAAGAAAGTCTTATGGAAAGAAAAAGAAGTCTGCAAAAAGCAAAAGATGGAAGGAGGAAAGAAGAAGAAGGCAGAGCCGAAGAAGAAGATCGATGTCAAAGAAAAGTATTTCCATTGCAACAGCGAACGGCCATTGGAAGCGGAACTGCCCTACTTACCTGGCCACCCTGAAGAACAAGAAGGAAGGTCCTTCTGGAGGTATGCTCGTTATTGAGTCTAACCTTATGGTTTCTTCTGCATCCAGTTGGGTGCTTGACTCTGGTTCTAGTGCTCATCTGTGCACTTCCATGCAGGGTCTTGAGGATAGCAGGAGGCTGAGGGATGGAGACATGATCCTATGCATCGGTAATGGAGCAAGAGTTGCTGCAGTGGCCGTGGGAACATACCCTCTTCGATTACCATCTGGTTTAGACTTAGTTTTGAAAGACTGTTATTATGTGCCTGCAGCTAGCAGGAATTTGATTTCTGTTTCATGCTTAGCACTAGAAGGCTATGTGATTACCTTCTTTAAGGACCATTGTAACATTCTTTATGAAAGAAATAAAATTGCAAATGGTTTCCTTATTAATGATCTTTATCAGCTACATATTGATGTACCTATTCTAACTATCGAGCAAAACATGAATGCCAAACGACCTAGGGATAGTCCAAATGATAGATATCTATGGCACCTGAGATTAGGTCATATAGCAGAAGATAGGATCAACAAATTGGAGAAAAATGGGCTATTGAGTCCATTGACTTCCGAGTCATATCCAACTTGTGAATCTTGTCTTCAAGGCAAAATGACCAAACTCCCTTTTGTAGGACATGGGGAAAGGGCCACAGATCTCCTTGCCCTAGTACATACTGATGTGTGCGGCCCATTTGATGTGCCGACTAGAGGCAATTTTGTCTACTTCATTACCTTTACCGATGATTTGTCTAGGTATGGGTATGTGTATCTTATGAGACACAAGTCTGAAGCTTTTGAAAAGTTCAAAGAATTCAGACATGAAGTAGAAAAATAAACTGAAAAATCCATTAAGGTTCTTCGATCAGATCGAGGAGGTGAATACCTTAGCCGAAAATTCCTAGACTATCTCAAGGAAAATGGCATAGTCTCTCAATGGACTCCACCAGGAACACCTCAACTCAATGGAGTTTCAGAATGGAGAAATCGGACTCTATTGGATATGGTTCGATCCATGATGAGCTTCACAGACCTCCCTGATTTTCTTTGGGGACATTCATTGTTAACTTCAATTTATCTACTGAATAGGGTTTCCTCTAAAACCATTCCTACCACACCGTATGAGATATGGCACGGTAAGAAACCAAGTCTGAGTCATCTCAGAATTTGGGGTTGTCCGGCTCATGTCAAAAGACAACAAGCGGACAAGTTAGAGTTTAGGTCCTTCAGAGCTCGATTCATAGGATATCCTAAAGAGTCATTAGGATACTATTTCTACATTCCAGAAGACCACAATGTGATTGTGAGTCGACATGCCATCTTTCTTGAAAAATAGTTTATTCAAGATAGCGGCATTGGAAAAGCAGATTAAGCTTGATGAGAAAGTCTCACAAGTACAACGAGCTAAGGACCAATTGGAACCAAATCAGGTTGAGCCAATAAGAACACTACCTCCTCCACCTCGTAGATCGGAAAGAGTTTTCCATCCCCCTGAAAGATACTTAGGTATTATTTCAGAGGAAAGTAGAGAAAATGTTCCTCGTAGGTAATGGTGCTCATGGTGATGATCCCAAAACCTACAACGAGGCGATATCAGATATCGACTCCGAGAAATGGCTAGAGGCAATGCAGTCAGAAATTGACTCGATGCACTCAAACCAAGTCTGGACCTTGGTAGATCCACCAGAAGGTATAGTACCTATTGGGTGTAAATGGATCTTCAAGAGAAAGATTGGTGCAGATGGAAATGTGGAGACATTCAAGGCTAGACTAGTGGCAAAAGGTTATAGTCAACGCGAAGGCATTGACTATCAGGATACCTTTTCTCCAGTGGCTATGCTAAAATCCATCCGCACATTGCTTGCCATTGCAGCCTATTTCGATTATGAAATATGGCAAATGGACGTGAAAACATTCTTAAATGGATATCTTGAGGAAGATATCTATATGGAACAGCCGCTAGGTTTCACATCCAGTGATACTGATCACAAGGTTTGCAAGCTGCAAAGGTCCATATATGGACTTAAGCAAGCATCTCGGAGCTGGAACACTCATTTCAATGATGTGATCAAAATATTTGATTTCATCAAAAATGAAGAGGAACCATGTGTCTTCAAAAAGGTCAGTGGGAGCGCTGTTGTCTTCCTCGTATTGTACGTGGATGACATCCTCCTTATTAGGAATGATATTCCCATGATGACGTCAAATTATGGTTGTCCAAGGAATTCTCCATGAAAGACCTAGGTGAAGCATCCTTTATTCTAGGAATTAAGGTCTATAGGGATAGACCGAATAGGATGCTAGGACTTTCACAGAAGATGTACATAGAGGAAGTACTAAAGAGGTTTAGTATGGAAAACTCTAAGAGGAGATTAATATCCTTCAGACATGGTATTCATCTTTCCAAGAAGATGTGCCCTAGCACACCTGAGGAAATAGAATGCATGAGCAAGATCCCTTATGCTTCTGCAATAGGGAGCCTCATGTATGCCATGCTATGTACACGACCTGATATAGCCCATGCTGTGAGTGTCACAAGCAGATATCAGTCAAATCCAGGTGAAGAACACTGGACTTCTATGAAATGTATCCTTAAGTACTTGAGAAGAACTAAGGATATGATGTTGGTCTTTGGTAACGGAGAACTCCAAGTCCAGGGATACACAGACTCGGATTTCATGTCCGATGTAGATGATCGAAAGTCGACATCTGGGAGTCTGTTTGTGTGCAATGGTGGTGCTGTCAGCTGGAAGAGTTCCAAGCAAAGCATGATAGTAGATTCCACCATGGAAGAAGAATCTGGGAGTCTGTTTTTGTGTAATGGTGGTGCTGTTAGCTGGAAGAGTTCCAAGCAAATCATGATAGCAGATTCCACCATAGAAGCAGAATATATCGCTGCATCAGAGACTGTGAAGGAAGCATTCTGGTATAAGAAGTTTGCTGACAGAAATTGGAGTAATGCCATCAGATGCCATTCCTCTATACTACGACAATAATGGTGCCATAGCCCTTGCTAAGGAGTCGAGGTCTCACCAGAAATCCAAGCATATTGAGCGGTGATACCACCTCATCCGCGATTACCTCGAGAAGGGTTACATCGAGGTCAAGAGAGTCAACTCCGCAGATAATGCGGCAGACCCACTTACAAAGCTATTGGGACAACAAAAATTTGAAGCCCACCTTGAGAAGATGGGACTTAGACTTGTAGCCAATTGGCTTTAGGATAAGTGAGAGATTGTTAGATATATGTGCCCTAGAAGCCAGAATTGGCTGACACTTGTAATACACTTCTAGGGGCAAAATTATAATTTTGACTATAATCAATAAAATGGGTTATTTTCTATCACATATGTGTATTTAGTATCTGTGATACATCCTTTGAGTTAATGGTAATGATAATTCATATTTTCAAGAGTTGAAAATTTAAGACATGAATAATCATTATTAACTCATAAAATGCTCCCGACCATAGGATCATCATGAGGATGGTGATTGATCCGGAAGGTTGGTGTACAATCGCTTCTCTTTAGTAGATGAGTCTTAAGTCTACGGTGCGGAGACACCGGAGTGAGAGTACAGGTACTTGTTAGAGAATGAGGGCACTGAGCGTGACCACCTCGAGTAGTCATTAGGAAGTCTACCTTCTCGTCAATGACTGACTCGATGCTGCAGTGATAGAGATCATAACATATCTCATTACATACATAACTAAATCTAACTTGGTCACACAAACAAGGGTTTGAATTTGGTGATCATCAATTGAACTAATCCATTTCAATTGATCTGAATGAGATTCAACTAGGTTCAAGAAAATCGTGCTAGCACTCGATTGAACCTAACGTTCTTCTTTTACTATCATAAATAGTTATCCTTACTGAGCCAAAGGAGTTTGTGCACATTCAAAGGCCTTCACCTGGTCTGACTGGAGCCTATGCAGGTCAGAAAAGGGTTGTCTTATTTTGTAAGATAATACCTACCATTTTTGGTCATCTGCCATTTCTCGTCCTTTGACTTTGGTCAAAAGTTGACCTTTGACTGGTCAAATGTTGACCATTCACACTTTGACTTCTGTCCATGTGTCACGCACCTATTGGAGAGCTGGTGGGGACTTATCTTTCTATCAGAACCAGGTAAGGAGGAGGGCGCACGCCACCCTTGGCGTGTGCCTAAGCAAGAGGCGCTTAGGAGTCCCTGTTGGACAGGGACTCCATTTTCTTTTTGGATTCCGATTAGACTTCTCCTAAGAATCAAGTTTGGCTAGTCTTAGGTGCCATCTAAAGAGGAATCCAAGGGACTCTATTTCCATCAATCAGATTTAGATCTAATTTCACAAAGGATTGTGATTGGTTGGGAAGAAAAGTTGGTAAATCTGATTTCATAAAGGATTGTGATTGGTTGGGAAGAAAAGTTGGATCACGCATAGTCTATAAATAAGACCTTGCGCCCAACTCAAAGAGCATTGAAAAATCCCATGCCCCAAGGCTGCCTCCCTCCTCCTCCTCCATGCCAAGTCCATCTTCTCCCTCTCCTCTACACGCCCAAAGGTGTTTGGGATCTAGGTTGGTGCAATCCAGATGAGAGGAAGGTGACAGAAAGCTAGAAGGCTGCGCTGCTGCAAAGGACAACTGCTGATCTTCGAAAGGTATTTTGAAGATCCTCTAAATCAGATCCAGATTTGATTTTTGGAGATGTGATAAAGAAGAAGAGGATCTCTAGATTTAGTCCAAGTGAATATCGATAAAGGCCAGGCACTTGCATGGCTAGATCCAGAACCTTCCGTTACTTACAAGATCATCAACGGGTAATAGGATTACCCTACATCAAGGTAAATTAAATTTGATTTAATTTATTTAGATTTTATCTTTATTATTAGAATAATAAGAATCAGATCTAAAATATTCCAGATCTGATTAGGATCAAAGAAAATTTTTTTTGAAATATATCTCTTGATCCGATCAGATCTGAACAAACCTGGTCCGAAAAATCAGGATTTTTCTTCAGTTTATTGGTCTAAGCTGACTATCAGATATCGATATTTTGGAGAAAGCATCATAAGATAAGAAATCAACCAAACTTTTATTATCAACTAGGATGCGACGTATATCATAGTCTGCTATATTTAAAGAGATTACAATCACGTCATTATGCGGAAACTGTACCCCCCATGTGTTAGATATGTGTGCCCTAAATGCCAGAATTGGCTAACACTTGTAATACACTTTTAGGAACAAAATTATAATTTTGACTATAAATAATAAAATGGGTTATTTTCTATCATATATATATATTTGGTGTCTATGATACATCCCTTGAGTTAGTGGTAATAATAATTCTTATTTTCAAGAGTTGAAATTTTCAGACAAGGATTTTCATTATTAACTCATAAAAGGCTCCTAACCATAGGATCATCACGAGGATGGTGATTGATCTGGAAGGTTAGTGTACAATCACTTTTTTATAGTAGATGGGTCTTGAGTCTACGATGTGGAGACACCAAAATGAGAGTACAGGTACTCATTAGAGAACGAGGGCACTGAGTGTGACCACATCGAGTAGTCATAAGGAAGCCTACCTTCTCATCGATGACTGACTCGAAGCTGTAGTGGTGTGTCTGGTTCTTTGACCTAAGATGCATCAACAGTTTACCTTGAGGGTATTATAGTTTGATTACACCATGACTTGATCTCCTAGCCATTTGGAACCCTGAGGTGTATGTTGGCTATAGCATGTTCATTGTAGGAATTGGATTGCACCAAGAGGAAATCTATCTACCTCAGTAGAAGAGGAGTAGCCCTATGATGATCATAAGAATCAAGTCCATAAGCCCATGGCCATGGTAGAAGAGTGAAATAATAGAAAGAATTTCTATTAAGATTTTCACATCGGATTGGAATCGAATGATTAAATCATATGATAGAAATTAGTGTTTGACGAGTTCACCTTATCCCTAATCCGATCGGAGCTCAAGATAGAAGAACTTATACACACAAGTAGCTACACCGAGAGGTTCATTTTTAGTTTTGATGGGTTGCCACCATATACTGCTAGGTGTCACTGGTGAATTTTGGGAACAACTAGAATGATTTAGATGATCAATCATTTCAGTTGTCTGAATCAGAAGAGTTCTAATCCATCGAAAGGAGTTTCGATGATGTCGATGATGGAGATCATGACATATCCCATTACTATATAGAACTGAATCTAACTGGATCACACAAACAAGGATTTAGATCTGGATATCATCAATTGGACTAACCCAGTTCAATTGATTTGAATTAGATTCAATTAGGTTCAAGAAAATCGTGCTAGCACATAATTGAACCTAACATTCTCCTTTTTCTATCATTAAAAGTTGTCTCAACTGAGCCAAATGTGTTTATGCTCACTCAAGTACCTTTACTTGGTTTGACTGGAGCTTTTTCAGATCAGAAAAGGGTTGTCTTAATTTATGAGATAAATTTGAGACAACACCTATAATTTTTCATCACCTACTAATTCTTGTCCTTTGACTTTGGTCAAACCTTGACCTTTGACCCTTGGACATCTGCCCATGTGTCATGCACCCATAGGAGAGATTTATTGACCAAGTCCACCTACCATTTGGTAGGCAGATGGAGAGTGCACGCCTAGGATGGCGTGTGCCCCATGTGGATAAACACTAGAGTTCCATACAGATGGGACTCCAGGTTGCTTCTTAGATTCAAACTAGGTGACCCTTACCTATAGATTTTGACCAGTCTAAGGCGTCATATAAGGATGAATCTATATGGCTTTCATCTGATTGGATCAAGTGATGTCATCCCATCAATCTGATTTAGATCTGATTGTACGAAGCAATGCGATTGGCTGGGATGATACAACACTACATGGCGCAGCAGGGTCTATAAATAAACCCTATTTGCGTCCACTTTTTTATGAATTCCTCTTAGCCCATCCCCCAAGGCTGCCCCTCTCCCTCCTTCAAGCCATCTTCTGACCCTCTCTCTCCTCTCCACACCCAAGGAAGTTGGGCTTCAGTTTGGTGCGATCCAGGCAAGAAAATTCTGATGAGAAAAGAAAAGGCAGCACTGCTACAGAGATGATTGCTGATCTTCAGAAGGAGTTTTGAAGATCCTCCAAATTAGATTCAAATTTAATTTTTAGAAAAAAAAAGAGAAGGAGAAGATCTCTAGATCCAACCTAAGTGGATAGAAATAGAGGCCAGGCACTTGCGTGGCTAGATTCAGAACCTCAAGCAATCAGCAGGATCATCAAAGGGTAATCGGATTACCCAAAATAAGGTAACATTAATTTAGATTTAATTTAATTTAATTTTTTTATTTATTAGATCATAAAATTAGATCTAAAAAGTGTAAGATTTGATTTGGATCTAAGAAAAAATTTTTGAAATATGCCTCTAGATCCAATCAGATTTGAATGAACCTGATCCAGAAAATATGATTTTTTCCTTCAACTAGTATCAGAGCCAAGTTGCATAAAATTTATTTAGATCTAATTTAATCTAATAAATTAATGATTTTAGATATCATATGAGATATGATTGATTTAAAATTAAAAAAATTAAAAAATTAAAATTAATTAATCTAGATCTAAAATGTATGAGATACATAACTAGACTAGCAATAGAATTGTTCTATGTGTAGTTTAGTATAATCATAATTTTTATTTAATTAATTATGATTTTAAAATTTATTTATTTATTATTTTTTGATATTATAAGTGTTATAATCAGATTTAAAAATAGAAAATAAATTAAATTTAATTTATTCATATGAGATATGATAGTTGCATGTTTTGACTAGTTGTAAAATAGTTCTACAAAAGGTCTAAATTAAATTTTATTTGATGTGATCAAATTTAAATTTAATTTTTTAGATGATTATGAAATAATTTAGATCTAAAAAATATGCATGATATGATGTATGCAAAATATATTTTAACTAGATCAATTTTTATGTGAGATATATGCTTAGATCTAATTAGTTTTGTAGATTAGTTGTATTTCTGATTAAGGCATTCTCCTTGGTCGTCCGATCATAAGAACAAAGTAGAATTTAAAGATCCTCTCCTTCCATTCGATGGAGTGTTCTTATGATGTGTAGGGGTGCTGCGCATTCATCCTTAATCAAAAATTGAAAACTTACTTTCTGCAAAACTCTAGATCCTGAAACCCTAGGATCTTATTTACATGTTTTATTTATGAATCCTAAACTTAATTAAGAATTAAAATTATGAAATATTAATTAGATTTAAAATTAAAAATTTTAGATCTAAGACATATTCATAATATTGGGTTCAAGCTTGGGTAGCTTAATTAGGTCTAGCGGTTGATCAAATCGAATTAAGAGTTGGTTAGATGGAATCAACACTGCTAAAATTGACCAGCCTAATAGGATTAAGTCTAGATCAAGATCGAATCATGTGAGTGATCGATCAAGCTAAGACCTAATTAGGCTCAGTGGTTAGAGTCTGGATTGTAGGCTAACCCAATTGGTTCTGACTCAACAATTTAGTGTCTAAGGTAAGTTTGGCAGATATGATTTTTAATTGGGAGCCACTCAACTCGAATACATTCTTGTCGAGTTAATGGCATATCCCTTCCATCGATCTCACTTACCTGGCCATGTTTGCTGGCTCAGTTTTGATCTAAGGTGGTCAATAATCTGAGCTAACCCATGCCACTAGGTTAGTCATAATAGTTATGACTATGTCAAGTCTAGTTTAATGAGACCTAAATCAAATCTTTCCAAGAAAAGATTAAGTCTAAGGTCTTCCACCATTGTAGATGTGCGGGCCCTTCCTAGGGTTGATTATTCTCAGCAGGTTATAGTGACTCAGTTGCACCGAGAAGATGCAACCATGTCTATTAGGCATTGGATGCTACAGGCTGGAGGATGGATTGGGCTCAATATTTTGGATACGATGAGAGACTCAATTAAAAATTCAATCTATGCAAATGGTGGGTCTGACTTAACTAAGGAGTGGATCAATATTTCGGACATGGTGAGATTCATGAATTAGAGACCAAGTTAGGGTGCACCATGATTAGAGAATCATTGAACAAGAGTTGTTCACTTATTGGCTAACCCATCACCAATAACTATTAGGTGAGGTGATGAGTAAGTCGGTGGGACTGTACCACCCAATAGAAATCAGTAATCATGAAGATTTTTGCATCTCTACATAAGGAGTGTAGGGATCCGAGAAAATAGTGAAAGCAAATTTGTTTAAAAATAAAATTTCTAAACTAATTGGTTAAATCTTAATTACAATATCTAACTAAAAATTTTGACTCTCTATAGAAAGATGTCTACATCCAACCTACTAGCACGTATTCTGGACACCCATAGACTGATCGGACTAAATTATAAGGATTGGCTTCGAAACTTCAAAATCATTTTGGGATTTAAGAAGTTAACTCATGTATTAGATCAGGACCCTCCCA
Source organism: Cocos nucifera (assembly GCA_006176705.1). NCBI lineage: Eukaryota > Viridiplantae > Streptophyta > Magnoliopsida > Arecales > Arecaceae > Cocos > Cocos nucifera. Next base: position 5,711 of record QRFJ01007926.1, on the reverse strand, counting down.
CCTTACCAGCTCGTCCATCTGTTGAGCAGAGAGCATCTCTAGATAAATGAATGGATGAAGATAACAAGACTAGATACTATATGTTGGGCTCGATGTCTGATAAACTTCAGTACCAACATGAAGATATCATGACTGCTCGCCAAATGTTGGCTCACCTATAGGAGATGTTTAGTGAATAGAGTCGCGCAGCCAAGTATCAAGTCACTAAATGACTTTTCAAGGCTAAGATGTGTGATGGGCAATCAGTCCAAGATCATTATCTGATGATGATCAAGGATTTGGAAGAGCTTAAGAAGCTCGGAGTGAGGTTGGACTTGGATCTGCAGAATGATATAATTCTGCAATCCTTGACTGATACATATGGGCAGTTCATCATGAACTACCATATGCATAAACTTCAAAATTTCTTGGCTGAACTTATGAACATGCTGGTCACCGCTGAGCTTTCCATGAAAGGTTCTAAAGGCTCAATGCTTACTATGGAACGGACTTCTTCCAAGAAAAAGTCTTATAAAAAGAAGAAGTCTGCAAAAAAGCAGAAGATGGAAAGAGGAAAGAAGAAAAAGATAGAGCTAAAGAAGAAGGCCGCTGACAAAGAAAAGTATTTTCATTGCAATAATGATGGCCACTGAAAGTGGAACTGCCCTACTTACTTGGCCATCCTAAAGAAGAAGGAGGCAGGTCCTTCTGGAGGTATGCTCGTTATTGAGTCTAACCTTATGATTTCTTCTGCATCCTATTGGATGCTTGACTCTAGTTCTAGTGCTCACTTGTGCACTTCTATGCAGAGTCTTGAGGATAGCAGGAGGCTGAGGAATGGTGAGATGATCCTGTACATCGAAAATAGAGCAAGAGTTACTACCATGGTTGTAGGAACATACCCTCTTTGACTACCATCTGGTTTAGACTTAGTGTTAAAAGACTATTATTATGCATCTGTATTAAGCAAAAATTTGATTTCTATTTTTTGCCTTACATTAGAAGGCTATGTAATTAGTTTTCTTAAGGACTATTATAACATTATTTATGAAAGAAATAAAATTGCAAGTGATTTTCTTATTAACGATCTTTATCAGTTACATGTTGATGTATCTATTTTTAATTTGGAGCAAAATATGAATGCCATAAAATCAAAATGAGCTAGGGATAGTCCAAATGATAGGTATCTATGGCACCTAAGGCTAGGTCATATAGTAGATGGTAGGATTAACAAATTAGAGAAAAATGGGCTATTGAGTCCGTTGACTTCCGAGTCATATCCAATTTGTGAATCTTGTCTTCATGGCAAAATGACTAAACTCTTTTTTATAGGACATGGGGAAAAGGCCATGGATCTTCTTTCCCTAGTACATACTGATGTGTGCGGTCCATTTGATGTGCCGGCTAGAGGTAACTTTATTTACTTCATAACCTTTACCGATGATTTGTCTAGGTATAGATATGTGTATCTTATGAGATACAAGTCTGAAGCTTTTAAAAAATTCAAAGAATTCAGACATGAAGTAGAAAAGCAAATTGAAAAACCCATTAAGATTCTTCGATCAGATCGAGGAGGTAAATACCTTAGTCAGAAATTCCTGAACTATCTCAAAAAAAATGGCATAGTCTCTCAATGGACTCCATCTGGAACACCTCAACTCAATGGGGTTTTAGAATGGAGGAACCAGACCCTATTAGATATGGTCCGATCCATGATGAGCTTCATAGACCTTCCTAATTTTTTTTGGAAACACTGTTTGTTAACTGGAATATACATACTGAATAGGGTTTCTTCTAAAATCGTTCATACCACACCGTATGAGATATGACATGGTAAGAAACCATGTCTGAGTCATCTCAAAATTTGGGATTGTCTGGCTCATATCAAGAGATAACAAGCAGACAAGTTAAACTTTAGGTCCTTTAGAGCTCGATTTATAGGATATCCTAAAGAGTCATTAGAATATTATTTCTACATTCCAGAAGATCACAATGTGATTGTGAGTTGACATGCCATCTTTTTTGAAAAATAGTTTATTTAAGATAGTGGCATTGGAAAGCAGATCAAGCTTCAGGAGAAAGTCTCACAAGAGCAACGAGCTAAGGACCAAATGGAACCAAATTAGGTTAAGCCAATCCATTCACTACCTCCTCCACCTCGTAGATCGAAAAGGATTTCTCGACCTCTTGAGAGGTACTTAGGTACTATTTCAGAGAAAGTAGAGAAAATGTTCCTCATAGGTAATGGGGTTCTTGGTGATGATCCCAAAACCTATAACGAGACGATATCGGATATCGACTCCGAGAAATGGTTAGAGGCAATGAAGTTAGAAATTGACTCGATGCACTCAAACCAAGTCTGGACCTTGGTAGATCCACCAGAAGGTATAGTACCTATTGGATGTAAATGGATCTACAAGAGAAAGATTGGTGTAGATGGGAATGTGGAGACATTCAAGGCTAGATTAGTGGCAAAAGGTTATAGTCAGCGCGAAGGCATTGACTATCAGGATACCTTTTTCGCCAGTAGCTATGCTAAAATCCATCCGCATATTGCTTGCTGTTGTAGCCTATTTCGATTATGAAATATGGCAAATGGATATGAAAATGGCATTCTTAAATGGATATCTTGAGGAAGATATCTATATGGAAACAGCCGCTAGGTTTCACATCCAGTGATGATGATCACAAGGTATGCAAGCTGCAAAGGTCCATATATGGACTTAAGCAAGCATCTCGGAGCTGGAACACTCATTTTAATGATGTGATCAAACTTATTTGATTTCATCAAGAATGAGGAGGAGCCATGTGTATTCAAAAAGATCAGTGGGAGCACTATTGTCTTCCTCGAATTGTACGTGGATGACATCCTCCTTATTAGGAATGATGTTTTCATGTTGACCATAGTTAAAATGTGGTTATCTAAAGAATTCTCCATGAAAGATCTAGAAAAAGCATCCTTTATTCTAAAAATTAAGGTCTATAGAGATAGACCGAATAGGATGCTAGGACTTTCACAGAAGATGTACATAGAGGAGGTGCTAAAGAGGTTTAGCAAGGAAAACTCTAAGAGGGGTTTAGTACCCTTCAGACATGGCATTCATCTTTCCAAGAAGATGTGCTCTAGCACACCTAAGGAAATAGAATGCATGAGCAAGATCCATTATGCTTCAGCAATAGGGAGCCTCATGTATGCCATGTTATGTACACGACCTGATATTGTTAGATATATGTGCCCTAGAAGTCAGAATTGGCTGACACTTGTAATACACTTCTAGGGGCAAAATTGTAATTTTGACTATAATTAATGAAATGGGTTATTTTCTATCACACATGTGTATTTAGTGTCTGTGATACATCCTTTGAGTTAATGGTAATGATAATTCATATTTTCAAGAGTTGAAAATTTAAGACATGAATAATCATTATTAACTCATAAACAGCTCCCGACCATAGGATCATCACGAGGATGGTGATTGATCCGGAAGGTTGGTGTACGATCGCTTCTCTTTAGTAGATGAGTCTTGAGTCTACGGTGTGGAGACACCGGAGCGAGAGTACAGGTACTCGTTAGAGAATGAGGGCACTGAGCGTGACCACCTCGAGTAGTCATTAGGAAGTCTACCTTCTCGTCAATGACTGACTCGATGCTGCAGTAGTGTGTCTGGTTCTTTGACCTGAGATGCATCGGTAGTTCACCTTGAGGGTGTTATAGTTTGACTACACCATTACTCGGTCTCCTAGCCATATGGAACCCTGAGGTGTATGTTGGCTATGACATGTTCATTGTAGGAACTGGATTGCATCAAGATGGGAATCTATCTACCTCGGTGGTAGAGGAGTAGCCCTATGATGATCATGAGAATCAAGTCCTGAAGCCCATGGCCATGGTAGAGTGAAATAATAGAAAGAGTTTCTATTTAGATTTTCACATTGGACTCGAATCGAATGATTACATCATATGACAGAGACTAGGGTTTGACGAGTTCACCTTAACCCTAATCTGATCGGGGCTCAAGATAGAAGAACTTAATCACACAGGTAGCTGCACCAAGAGGTTCGCATTCAGCTCTGATGGGTTGCCACCATATACTGCTAGGTGTCACTGGTGGATTTTGGGAGCAATTAGAATGATTTAGATGATCGATCATTCTAGCTGTTCGAATCAGAAGAGTTCTGATCCATCGAAAGGAGTTTCGATGATGTCTATGATAGAGATCATGACATATCCCATTACCATACAGAACTGAACCTAACTGGGTCACACAAACAAGGGTTTGAATCTGGTGATCATCAATTGAACTGATCTAGTTCAATTGATCTGAATGAGATTCAATTAGGTTCAAGGAAAATCGTGCTAGCACTCGATTGAACCTAACGTTCTTCTTTTACTATCATAAATAAGTTGTCCTGACTGAGCCAAAGGAGTTTGTGCTCAATCAGAGGCCTTCATATGGTCTGACTGGAGGTTGTCCAAGTCAGAATAAGGTTGTCTTATTTTGTAAGACATTACCTGCCATTTTTGGTCACCTGCCATTTCTTGTTCTTTGACTTTGGTCAAAAGTCTACCTTTGACTGGTCAAACATTGACCATTCACCCTTTGACTTTTGACCACATGTCATGCACCTATTGGAGAGCTGGTGGGGGCTTGTCCCCCTGCCAGAACCTGGCAAGGAGAAGGGCGCACGCCAAGGGTGGCGTGAGCCCAAGTAGGAGGCGCCTAGGAGTCCTTGTTGGACAAGGACTCCACCTCCCTTTAGGATTCCAATTAGAGTTCTACTAAGAATCCAGTTTGACTGGTCTTAGGCGCCCTCTAAGGAGGAATCCAGGGGTCTCTTTTTCAACCAATCAGATTTAGATCTGATTTCACAAAGGGTTGTGATTGGTTGAGAGGAAGAGGAGTTGGATCACGCTTAGTCTATAAATAAGACCCTGCGCCCAACCCTAATAAAAAGTAAAAGTCTTATTGAAAGAGATTTCCCACGTCCAAGGCTGCCTCTCCCCTCCTTCTCCACGCCATACTCTCTTCTCCCCTTGCTCTCCACGTCCAAAAGTGTTTTGGACTTAGTTTGGTGCGATTCAGATCAAGGAAAGGCGATCAAAAGCAAGAAGGCTGCGCTGCTGCAAAAGGACGACTGCAGATCTTCAAAAGAGTTTTGAAGATCCTCCAGATCAGATCCAGATCTGATTTTTGGAGGTGTGATAGAGAAGAAGAGGTTCTCCAGATCCAACCCGAGTGGATATCGGTAGAGGCCAGGCGCTTGCGTGGCTAAGATCCAGAACCTTCCGCTGCAATCAGGATCATCTACAGGGTAATAGGATTACCCAAATCAGGTAAATTAAATTTGATTTAATTTATCTTATTTTATTTTATTTGTTAAAATAATAAGAATCAGATCTGAAACATATCAAGATCTGATTGAGATCAAGAGAAAAAATTTTGAAATATATCTCTTGATCTAATCAGATCTGGAGGAACCTGGACCGGGAAATCAGGATTTCCCTTTCAGATATAGCCCATGCTGTGAGTGTCAGGAGCAGATATTAGTCAAATCTAGATGAAGAACACTGGACTTTTGTGAAATGTATCCTTAAGTACTTAAGAAGAACTAAGGATATGTTGTTGGTCTTTGGTAATGGAGAACTTCAAGTCCAGGGATATATAGACTTGGACTTTATGTCCGATTAGATGATCAAAATCGACATTTGGGAAAGTTCTATTTGTGTGCAA
>QRFJ01007925.1:0-39559 GCA_006176705.1 Cocos nucifera | reverse complement strand
AGAGATATTTCACCCTTGTTTTGTGACCCAGTTAGGTTCAGTTCTGTATGGTAATGGGATATGTCATGATCTCTATCATCGACATCATCGAAACTCCTTTCGATGGATCAAAACTCTTCTGATTCGAACAGCTAGAATGATCGATCATCTAAATCATTCTAATTGCTCTCAAAATCCACCAGTGACACCTAGTGGTATATGGTGGCAATCCATCAGAGCTGAATGCGAACCTCTTGGTGCAGCTATCTGTGTGATTCAGTTCTTCTATCTTGAGTCTCGATCAGATTAGGGTTAAGGTGAACTCGTCGAACCCTAGTCTCTGTCATATGATGTAATCATTCGATTCGAGTCCAATGTGAAAATCTAAATAGAAACTCTTTCTATTATTTCACTCTACCATGGCCATGGATTTCTGGACTTGATTCTCATGATCATCATAGGGCTACTCCTCTACCACTGAGGTAGATAGATTCCATCTTGATGCAATCCAGTTCCTACAATGAACATGTCATAGCCAACATACACCTCAGGGTTCCATATGGCTAGGAGACCGAGTAATGGTGTAGTCAAACTATAACACCCTCAAGGTGAACTGTCGATGCATCTCAGGTCAAAGAACCAGACATACTACTACAGCATCGAGTCAGTCATTGACGAGAAGGTAGACTCCCTAATGACTACTCGAGGTGGTCACGCTCAGTGCCCTCATTCTCTAACGAGTACCTGTTCTCTCGCTTCGGTCTCCACACCGTAGACTCAAGACTCATCTACTAAAGAGAAGCGATTGTACACCAACCTTCCGCATCAATCACCATCCTCGTGATGATCCTATGGTCAGGAGCAATTTATGAGTTAATAATGATTATTCATGTCTTAAATTTTCAACTCTTGAAAATATGAATTATCATTACCATTAACTCAAAGGATGTATCACAGACACTAAATACACATATGTGATAGAAAATAACCCATTTATTGATTTTAGTCAAAATTACAATTTTGCCCTTAGAAGTGTATTACAAGTGTCAGCCAATTCTGGCTTCTAGGGCACATATATCTAACATCCTGATCTAAGGTGGCTAACAATTTGAGCTGACCCATGCCACTAGGTTAGTCATAATGGTTATGGCTATGTCAAGTTTAGTTTAAAGAGACCTAAATCAAATTTTTCTAAGAAAAGATTAAGTCTAAGATCTTTCACCATTGTAGATGTGTGGGCCCTTCCCAGGTTTGATTCTTCTCGATTGGTCGTAGTGGTTCAATTGCATCGAAAAGATGCAATCATGTCTATTAGGCATTGGATGCTATGAGCTGGAGGATGGATTGGACTCAATATTTTAGATACGATGAGATATCCAATTAGAAATCCAATCTATATAAATGGTGGGTCTGACTTAACTAAGAAGTGGACCAATATTCTAGGTATGATGAGATTCATCAATTATAGACCAAGTCTGGGTACACCATGATTAGAGAATCATTGGATAAGAGTTGTTCACTCATTGGCTAACCCATCATCAATAACTGTTAGGTGAGGTGATGAGTTAGTTGGTGGGACTGCACCACCCACTAAAAATCAGTAATCATGAAGATTTTCACATCTCTGTAGAGGGAGTGTAGGGATTCGAGAAAATAGTGAGAGTAAATTTTTTTAAAAATTAAATCTCTAAATAAATTGGTCAAGTCTTAATTATAAAATCTAATTAGAAACATTGACTCTCTACAGGAAAAAAAAAATGTCTGCATCCAACCCACTAACCCATATCCTGAACACCCATAAACTGACCAGACCAAATTACAAGGATTGGCTTCAAAACTTCTAAATTATTTTGGATTCTGAGAAGTTGACTCATGTATTGGACCAGAGTCTTTCCATCTTACCAGCTCGTTTGTCCACTGAGGAGAGAGCATCTCTTGATAAGTGGATGGATGAAGATAATAAGGCCAGATACTACATGTTGGGCTCGATATCTGATGAGCTTCAATGCCAATATGAAGATATCAAGACTATCCACCAAATGTTGGCTTACCTGCAAAAGTTGTTTGGTGAACAGAGTCGTGCAACTAAATATCAAGTCACTAAACAACTATTTAAGGCTAAAATGTGTGACGGACAGTCAGTCCAAGATCATTGTTTGATGATGATCAAGGACTTGGAAGAGCTTGAGAAGCTCAGATTGAAGTTAGACCAGGATTTGCATAATGATATAATTCTACAATCCTTGACTGATGCGTATGGGCAATTCATCATGAACTACCATATGCATAAACTTCAAAATACTCTGGCTGAGCTTATGAATATGCTGGTTACTGCTGAGCTTTCTATGAAAGATTCTAAAGGCTCAGTACTTGCTATGGAATAGACTTCTTCCAAGAAAAAATCTTTTGAAAAGAAGAAGAAGTCTGTGAAAAAGCAGAAGGTGAAAGATGGAAAGAAAAAAAAGGGAGAGCTTTAGAAGAAGGCTGCTAACAAAAAAAAGTATTTTCGTTATAATACTAATAGCCACTGAAAGCAAAACTACCCTACATACCTGGCCACCCTGAAGAATAAGAAGGAGATAGGTCCTTCTAGAGGTATGCTTGTTATTGAATCTAACCTTATGGTTTTTCTACATCTAGTTGGGTGCTTGACTTTGGTTCTAGCTAGTGCTCATTTGTGCACTTTCATGCAGGGTCTTGAGGATAGCAGGAGGCTGAGGGATAGTGAGATGATCCTACACGTCAAAAATGGAGCAAGAATTGCTGCTGTGGCCATGGGATCCTATCTTCTTTGACTACCGTTTGGCTTAGATTTAGTACTTAATGATTGTTATTATGTGCCTACTACAAGCAAAAATTTGATTTATGTATCATGTTTAGCATAAGAAGACTATGTAATTAGTTTTCTTAAGAATCATTGTAATATTCTTAATGAAAAAAATAAAATTACTAATGGTTTTCTTATTAATAATTTCTACCAGTTCTATATTGATGTATCTATCTTTAATATTGATCAAAATGTGAATGCCATAAGTTCAAAATGACCTAGGGATAGTCCAAAAGATAGGTATCTATGGCACCTAAGGCTAGGTCGTATAGCAGAAGATATGGTTAACAAATTAGAGAAAATCGGGCTATTGAGTCCGTTGACTTTCGAGTCATATCCAATTTGCCAACCATATCTTCATGGCAAAATGGATCTACTTGCCCTAGTACATACTAATGTGTGCGATCCATTTGATGTGCCGGCTAGAGACAACTTTATCTACGTTATGATCTTTATTGATAATTTATCTCGATATGGATATGTGTATCTTATGAAACACAAGTCTGAAGCTTTTGAAAAATTTAAGAAATTCAGACATGAAGTAGAAAAGCAAACTAAAAATCCCATTAGGGTTCTTCAATCAGATCGAGAAGGTGAATGCCTTAGTCGAAAATTTCTGGACTATCTCAAGCAATATGGCATAGTCTCTCAATGGACTCCACCTAGAACACCTCAACTCAATGGAATTTCAGAATGGAGGAATCGGACCCTATTAGATATGGTCTGATCCATGATGTGCTTCATAGACATCCTTGATTTTCTTTGGGGACAGTCTATTAACTGCTATATATTTACTAAATAGGATTTTTTCTAAAATCGTTCCTACCACAACGTATGAGATATAGCATGGTAAGAAACGAAGTCTGAGTCATCTTAGAATTTGGGATTGTTCAGCTCATGTCAAAAGACAACAAGCAGATAAGTTAGACTATAGGTCCTTTAGAGCTCGATTCATAGGATATCCTAAAGAGTCATTAGGATATTATTTCTACATTCTAGAAGATTACAATGTGATTGTGATTCGACATGCCATCTTTCTTGAAAAATAGTTTATTCAAAATGGTGGCATTAGAAAGCAGATAAAGCTCAAGGAGAAAGTCTTCCAAGAGCAACGAGCTAAGGACCCTATGGAACCAAATTAGGTTGAGCCAATACAATCACTACGTCCTCCACCTCGTAGATCGAAAAGGATTTCCCATCCTCCTGAGAGGTACTTAGGTACTATTTCAGAGGAAGTAGAGAAAATGTTCCTCATAGGTAATGGGGTTCATGGTGATGATCCCAAAATCTATGATGAGACGATATCAGATATTGACTCCAAGAAATGGTTATAGGCAATGAAGTCAGAAATTGACTCAATGCACTCAAACAAAGTCTGAACCTTGGTAGATCCACCTGAAGGTATAGTACCTATTGGGTGTAAATGGATCTACAAGAGAAAGATTGGTGTAGATTGAAATGTGGAGACATTCAAAGCTAGATTAGTGGCAAAAGGGTATAGTCATCATGAAGGCACTGACTATTAGGATACCTTTTCGCCAGTAGTCATGCTAAAATCCATCCGTATATTGCTTGCTGTTGTAGCTTATTTTGATTATCAAATATGGCAAATGGAGGTGAAAATGGTGTTCTTAAATGGATACCTTAAGAAAGATATCTATATGGAATAGCCACTAGGTTTCACATCTAGTGATGCTAATCACAAAGTATGCAAGCTGCAAAGGTCCATGTATGGACTTAAGCAAGCATCTCGAAGCTAGTTTACTCATTTTAATGATGTGATCAAATTATTTGGTTTCATCAAGAATGAGGAAGAATCATGTGTTTTCAAAAAGGTCATTGGGATTTCTATTGTCTTCCTTATACTGTACGTAGATGAAGTCCTCCTTATTGAGAATGATATTCCTATGTTGACCATAGTTAAAATGTGGTTATCTAAAGAATTCTCCATGAAAGACCTAGGAGAAGCATCCTTCATTCTAGGAATTAAGGTCTATAGAGATAGACCAAATAGGATGCTAGGTTTTTCACAGAAGATGTACACAAAGGAAGTGCTAATGAGGTTTAGTATGGCAAACTCTAAGAGGAGATTGGTATCCTTCAGACATGGCATTCATCTCTCCAAGAAAATGTGTCCCAAAATACCTGAAGAGATTGAACGCATGAGTAAGATCCCTTATGCTTCAGCAATAGGGAGCCTCATGTATGCCATGTTATGTACACGACCTGATATAGCCCATGCTGTGAGTGTAATGAGCAGATATCAGTCGAATCTATGTGAAGAACACTGGACTTCTATGAAATGTATCCTTAAGTACTTGAGAAGAACTAAGGATTTGTTGTTGATTTTTGGTAATGGAGAACTCTAAGTCCAGGGATATACAGACTCAGATTTTATGTCCAATATAGATGATCGAAAGTTGACATCTGAAAGTCTATTTTTGTGTAATGATGGTGCTGTCAGTTGGAAGAATTCCAAGCAGACAATGATAGCAGATTTCACTATGGAAGCAGAGTACATCGCTGCATCAAAAGCTATGAAGGAGGCATTCTAGTATAAGAAGGTCACTACAGAGATCGGAGTGATGCCATCAGATGCCATTCCATTGTACTACTATAATAATGGCGCCATAGTCCTTGCTAAGGAGCAGAGGTCTCATAAAAAATCCAAGCACATCAAGCAGTGATACCACCTCATCTACGATTACCTCGAGAAAGGTTACGTCAAGGTCAAGAGAGTCGATTCTACAGACAATGTGACAGACCCACCAATAAAGCCATTGGACTAATGGAAGATCGAAGCCCACCTTGAGAATATGGGATTTAGATTTATAGCCAATTGGCTTTAGGTCAAGTAGAAGTTTGTTAGATATGTGTGCCCTAGAAGATAGATTGGCTGACACTTGTAATACACTTCTAAGGACAAAATTATAATTTTGACTATAAATAATCAATGGGTTATTTTTTATCACAATGTATACTTGAAAGTGTCCGTGATACATCCCTTGAGTTAATGATAATGATAGTTCATATTTTCAAGAGTTGAAAATTTAAGACATGAATTTTCATTATTTACTCATAAAATGCTCTCGACCGTAGGATCATCATGAGGATGATGATTGATTCGAAAGGTTGGTGTACGATTGCTTCTTTGGAGTAGATGAGTCTTGAGTCTACGATGTAGAGATATCGGAGCGAGAGTACAAGTACTCGTTAGAGAATGAAGGCACTGAGCATGACCACCTCGAGCAGTCATGAGGAAGTCTATCTTCTCATCGATGATTGGCTCGAAGCTGCAGTGGTGTGTCTGGTTCTTTGACCTAAGGTGCATTGGCAGTTCACCTTGAGGGTGTTATAGTTTGACTATACTATAACTCGATCTCCTAGCCATTCGGAATTCTAAGATATATGTTGGCTATAGCATGTTCATTGTAGGAATTGGATTGCACCAATAGGGGATCTATCTACCTCGGTAGATAAGGAGCAGCCCTATGATGATCATGAGAATCAAGTCCATAAGCCCATGGCCATGGCAGAGTAAAATAATAGAAAGAGTTTCTATTAAGATTTTCACAATGGACTTGAATCGAATGATTAATTCATATGATAGATATTAGGGTTTGACGAGATCACCGTAACCCTAATCTGGTCGGGGCTCAAGATAGAGGAATCTAATCACACAGATAACTGCATCAAGAGGTTCACTTTTAGTTCTGATGGGTTACCACCATATGCTGCTAGGTGTCACTGGTGGATTTTGGGAGCAATTAGAATGATTTAAATAATCGATCACACTAGTTGTCTAAATCAGAAAAATTTTGATCCATCAGAAGGTATTTCGATGATGTCGATGATAGAGATCATGACATATCGTATAATCATGTGGAACTGAACCTAGCTTGATCGCATAAACAAGGTTTTGGATTTGGATGTCACCAATTGGACTAACCCAGTTCAATTGATTTGAATAAGATTCAATTAGGTTCAAAAAAATCATGCTTGCACACGATTGAGCCTAATGTTCTCCTTTAATAATCATTAAAGCTTGTCTCGACTGAGCCAAATATATTTGGTCTCACTCAGAAACCTTTACTTGATCTAACTAGAGCTCGTCTGGATTAGAAAAGGATTGTCTTAATTTATGAGATAAATTTAAGACAATACTTGCCATTTTCCATCACCTGCTAATTCTTATTTTCAGACATTGGTCAAATATTGACCCTGGATACTTGGACATTTGCCCATGTGTCATGTGCCTATAGGAGAGTACCTGGGGCCTTGTTCCCCTGCTAAATGTAGATAGGAAGAGGGTGCATTTCTAGGGAGGCATGCATCCCATGAGGATAAAGGAGAAGTCCCATACAGATGGGACTCTAGGGTTGTTTCAGGGGATTAAACTCTATGGCGCGAAGAACTCTTGTTTGACCCAGTCTTGGTGCCATCTTAGGAGGGTTTTGAGGGTCTCTCATCTGATTGGATCAAATGATGTCATCCGATCAATCAGATTGAGATCTGATTGCTTAAAGGATCGTGATTGGCCGGGATGATGTGGCACTGCATGGCGCAGCAGGGTCTATATAAACCTTATCTATGCTTAGGTTTTTAAAATGCTTCTACCTTTAGCCCATGCCAAAAAGCCTCTCTCCCTCCTCCATGTCACCCTCTGGTCCTCTCTCTCCTCTCCATGCCCAAGGGGTTTTGGGCACGAATAAGGTGCGATCCAAGCAAGTGAAAGGCGCTAGGAAAGGAAGAAGGCAGCACTATTGCAAGAGACAATGACAGTTCTTCAAAAGGAGTTTTGAAGACCTTTAAGATTGGATCTATATCTAAATTTTGGAGGATTGATTGAGAAAAAGAAGATCCTCAGATCCTTTCCAAGCGGATACCAGTAGAGGCCAAGTGCTTGCATGACTACATCCAGAACCTCAAGCAAACATCAAAATCATCATAAGATAATTGGATTATCCAAAATAAAGGTATAATTAAATTAAATTAAATTTTTATTTTATTTTTATTATTAAATCAATAAAATCATATATGAGGAGTCTCAAATCTGATTAGAATCTCAGAGAAAAATTTTTTAAAATATCCCTCTTGATCCAATCAGATCTGAACGAATCTAATCCAAAAAATAGATTTTTTCCTTCACTACAATGGGCTTTGGGTTTGATCTTATCAAATCTAGTTCTGTAGGTTCACTAGAATGTGTCGATTCATCAACTTGTTAAACTTCACCAAACTCAGCATTAGAGGCAGCTGTTCCTTCCTTAAGGAACTTTTTTTCCAAAAAGACTTTTCTATTGTTTATAAACACCTTTTGCTCCTTAGCAAGATAGAAGTAATAACCCCTAGTTTTCTTTGGGTATCCTATGAACAAGCACTTTTCAGACCTAGGTCCAAGATTTTCTATCTACAAATGTTTGACATAAGCCAGATAATCCAAAACCCTAAGGTGAGAGAGCATCGGCCTAGCCCTGTCCATATCTCATATGAAATCTTTACAATAGACTTGCTCAAAATATTGTTCAAAATATAACAAGAAGTCTCAAGTGCATAACCCTAGAAAGAAATTGGCAAACTCACAAATCCCATCATGAACCGAACCATATCCAACGAGATCCAATTCTTTCTTTCCGACACACCATTAAGTTGTGGTGCTCCAGGAGGGGTCTATTATAAGGGAATCACATTCTCTCGTTGAAATGTCAAAAACTCATTGGAAAGGTATTCACTAAAGGAAAATTAGATTTTCCTACCATAAGATCGATCTAATCCGATCAGATCTATAGCAAAATTTGAAAAAATTTTTCTACAAAATTTGATCAGATCTAAGATTTCTTGAATTTGATATATATGATCAAATATTAAAAATAAAAATTAAATTAAAATCATAACAACTTTTGTTACCCATTTGGGTAAACATTTTATCCTGATGATGATCTGACCACTGCATAGGTTCTGGATCTAGCCACGCACATGCCCGACCTCTACTATAGTCTACTTGGACTAGTTTTGGACATGCTCTTCTTCTGGATCTAATCACAAGAAATTTGATCTGATCTAGATCTGTAAAGCCTTCAACACAATCTTTGAAGGCTGCACGTTTGTCTCATGAACAAGATTGTCTCCTGCTGAACTTTGCACTAACTGCACTTGATGTCTTCCTCATTGAAGTACCCAACACCTTAGGCATGGAAGGAGGGAGAAGAGCAAGAGAAGGTGGCATGGAAGAGGGGAGAGGGCGGCAGCCTTTGGGCATGGTGATTGGAAAAGCAAAGAACCCTAGAGCGTATGGGTTCTTATAAAGACCCCTGCGCCACCTTAGAGTCCCAATCCATCAAGCAACTAGTTTGCTTGATTTATTTGGATTCTAACCTGATCTTCATGCCATAAACCTGATCTCCATTAGGTTTTTGTCACCCAAACCATGGATAAAAGTGGCATCAATTAGAGATAGGAAGGAGGGTAGTGCAAGGATTTTATCTCTTAGAGTCTTTGATCTCATCAAGACTCTTTGACCCATTCAAACCTATTTGAATGGGGCACCTCATCCCTTATCCATATGGGAAGCACATCCAAGGAGGGGCGTGGCCCTCTCTCCATGAAAAATATTAGGGGGTGTGCACCCCTAGACAATTTTCAGGGGGTGCATGCCCTCTCCCTGCATCCCTGCAGCAAGGTCAACCTTTGATCCTTGTCTAGTTTCCATCTCATGGGATTTAAGACAAGCCTAAATCAAGTCCCATCTAATGAAATTAGGGTAAGTCCTAATCAAGTTAGGACAAGCTTTGATTAGGCCAGGACTAGGTCCAGTTAGATCAAGACAAATCCATACGGAGTTTCTGGGAGAGCCTTGTCCAAATTTCATCTTATGATTTAAGGACAAGCTCTGATCTCATTAGGACAAGCCTTGTTTTGACCAGGACAAGCTTATTCTGACTAGGACAAACTCCAATCAGATTATAACAAACCTATACAAGACTTTTGGATGAATCAAATTCAATTTGGCTTAGTCGAGATGAACCAGAAAGACTATAGAAGGAGAATGTTAGGCATAATTGTATGCTAGCACGATTTTCTTGAACCTAATTGGATCTAATCCAAATCAATCTAACTAGATTAGCCCAATTGATGACATCAAGACCCAAATCCTTGGTTGTATGATCCATGTAGGTTCAGTTACATTTGGTAATGAGTCATATCATAATCTCTATCATTGACATCATCCAAACACCTTTCGGTGGATAAGGATTCTTTTGATTCACCTAGTTAGATTGATCGATCATCAGGATCATTCTAATTGATCAAAAAGTCCATCAATGACACCTAGTAGTATGTTGTGGCAATGCATTAGAATCGAATGTGAATCTCTTGGTGCAACTACCTATGTGATTGGGTTCTTCTATCATGAGCCCCGATAGGATTAGAATTAAGGTAAACTCATCAAATCTAACACCCATCATATGATTGAATCATTCAATTCGAGTTTGATGTAAAATCCTAATAAAAAATTCTTTTCTATTATTTCACACTGCTATGGCCATAGGCTTAAAGAATCAATCTCATGATCATCATAGGACTACTCTACCGAGGTGGATAGATCCCATATTGACGTGATCCAATTCCTACAATGAGCATGCTATAGCCAACATACACCTCAGGATTTTGAATGGCTAGGAGACTAAGTTATAGTGTAGTCAAACTATAATACACTGAAGATGAACTACCAATGCACCTTAAGTCAAAGAATCAGATACACAACTGCAACATCAAGCTATTCATCGATGAGAAGGTAGACTTTCTTATGACTGCTTGAGGTGGTCATGTTCAATGCCCTCATTCTTAATGAGTAGCTATACTTTTACTCTGGTATCTCCATACCATAAACTCAAGACTTATCTATCCTAAGAAAGTGATCGTACACCAACCTTCTCGATCATTCATCATCCTCATGATGATCCTATGGTTGGAAGCCATTTCTAAATTAATTATCAAAATACATGTCTTAAATTTTTAACTCTTAAAAATATGCATTATCCTACCTATTAACTCAAAGGATGTATAACAGATACTTTTTATACAATGTGATAGAAGAAAATATTTTTTTATTAATTTTTATATCAAAATTATAAAAATGCTCCTAGAATGTGTATTACAAGTATCCACCAATCTAGTTTCTAGGGCACACATCTAACAAACTTTCACTTGATCTAAAGTCAATTGACTACAAATCTATATCCATCTTTTCAAGGTGGGCTTTGATCTTCTATTGGCTCAATTGCTTCGTATGTGGGTCAGTCATATTGTCTGCAGTGTCGACTCTCTTGATCTCAACGTATTTCTTCTTGAGGTAATCATATATGAGGTGATACCACCGCTCGATGTGCTTAGATTTTTGGTGAGACCTCGGCTTCTTAGCTTAGGCTATGGTGCCATTGTTGTCATAATATAGAGGGACGGCATCTGATGGCATCACTCCAAGCTTTACGATGAACTTCTTGACCCAGAATGCCTCCTTTGCAGCTTCTAATGTAATGATATATTTTGCTTCCATAGTGGATTCTGCTATCATGGTCTACTTGGAACTCTTCCAGCTTACAATACCATCATTACACACAAATAGATTTTCAGATGTTGACTTTTGATCATTTATGTGAGACATAATGTCTGAGTTTGTATACCCCTGGATCTGGAGTTTTTCATTACCAAAGACTAGAAACATATCCTTAGTACTTCTCAAGTACTTATGGATACACTTCATAGAAGTCCAGTACTCTTTGCTTGGATTCGATTGATACCTACTTGTGACACTCAAAGCATGCATGATATCAGGTCATGTACATAGCATGGCATACATGAGGCTCCCTACTGCCCAAGCATAAAGGGTCTTGCTCATGCATTCAATCTCTTCAAGTGTGTTGGGACACATCTTCTTGGAGAGATGAATGCCATATTTGAAGGGCACCAGTCCCCTCTTGGAGTTTTCCTTGCTGAACTTTTTCAGCACCTCATCTATGTACATCTTCTGTGAGAGATCCAGCATCCTCTTTGGTCATTCTTATAGACCTTAATTTTCAGAATGAAGGATGTTTCTTCTAGGTCTTTCAAAGAGAACTCTTTCGACAACCACATTTTCACTGATGTCAGCATGAGAATACGATTTTCAATTAGGAGGATGTCATCAACGTATAATACGAGGAAGATAATAGCACTCCTACCAACCTTTTTGAATACACAGAGCTCCTCCTCATTTTTGATGAAACCCAATGATTTAATTACATAATTAAAATGAGAATCTAGCTTCGAGATGTTTGCTTAAGTCCATAGATGGACTTACGTAGCTTGAAGACCTTATGATCACTATCACTAGATATGAAACCAAGCAACTATTTCATATAGATATCTTCCTCAAGATATCTATTTAAGAATGCCATTTTTACATCCATCTGTCATATTTCGTAATCGAAATATGCTGGGATTGCAAGCAATGTGCGGATGAATTTTAGCATGGCTA
This sequence comes from Cocos nucifera, assembly GCA_006176705.1. Lineage (NCBI taxonomy): Eukaryota > Viridiplantae > Streptophyta > Magnoliopsida > Arecales > Arecaceae > Cocos > Cocos nucifera. Next base: position 27,239 of record QRFJ01007925.1, on the reverse strand, counting down.
CTGGCAAGAAGGTATCCTGATAGTCAATGCCTTCACACTGACTATATCTTTTCGCTACTAACCTAGCCTTGAATATCTCTATATTCCTATCTACACCTATCTTTCTCTTGAAGCTTCATTTACACACAATAGGTATGATACCTTTAGGTGGATCTACCAAGATCCAAACTTGGTTCAAGTGCATTGAGTCAATCTCTAACTTCATTATCTCTAACCATTTCTCGGAGTTGATATTTGATATTGTCTTGTCATAGTCTTTGGGATCATCACCAAGAATCTCATTTCCCATGAGGATAATTCCTCTACATCCTTTTGAATAGTACCTAAGATCCTTTCTAGATGATGGAAAATCCTACTTGATCTACGAGGTGGAGGAGGTTGTATTTGGATCAGCTCTAATTGACTAGATTAGGAAGGTTTCTTTGCCCATTGCTCTTTAGACACTTTCTCCTACATACATACATACATACATACATACATACATATATATATATATATGTATATATATACATACATACATACATACATACATACATACATACATACATACATATATATATATATATATATATATATATATATATATATATATATATATATATATAGATACATACATACATATATATATATATACATACATACATACATATATATACATACATACATACATACATACATATATATATATACATACATACATACATATATATACATACATACATACATACATATATATATATATATACATTCATACATAGATACATTCATATATATATATATATATACATACATACATACATACATAGATATATATATATATATCTCCTGATGCCACCATCTTGAATAAACTATTTTTCAAAAAAAATGGCATGTCGACTCACAATCACATTATGGTCTTTCGAAATATAGAAATAATATTTTGACTCTTTAGGATATCCAATGGACCAAGATCTAAAGGATCTAGATTTCAACTTGTCCGCCTACTATCGCTTGACATGAGCCGGACAATCTCAAATTCTAAGATAACTCGGACTTGGTTTATTACTATGTCATATCTCATATGGTGTGGTAGGAATGATTTTAGATGAAACCTTATTTAGTAGATATATAGTTATCATTAAACTATCATTAAACTATGTCCCCAAAAAAATTCAGAAAGATCAATGAAGCTCATCATGGATCGGATGATATCTAATAGAATCCAATTTCTCCATTCTGAAATCCCATTGAGTTGAGATGTTCCAGGTGGAGTCCATTATGAGACAATGCCATTATCTTTGAGATGGTCCAAAAATTTTTGACTAAGATATTTATCTCCTCGATCTGATTAAAGAACCTTAATGGGCTTTCCAATTTACTTTCTCACTTCATGTATAAATTTCTTAAGCTTTTTAAAGGCTTCAAACTCATGTTGCATCAGGTACACATACTCGTATCGAGGTAGATCATCGATAAAGATAATAAAGTAGACATAACTACCTCTGCCTGGCATATCAAATAGACCACACACATCTGTATGTACTAGTGCAAGTAGGTCTATAGCCCTTTCTCCATACCTATAAAAAGAAGCTTGGTCATTTTGCCTTGAAGGCATGACTCAGAAATCAGATATGACTCAAAAGTCAATGGATCCATTAGTCTAGATTTCTCTAATTTGTTAATCCTATCTTCAGCTATATAACCTAGCCTTTGACATTAAACATAAAAATATTAATATGTAACTGGTAGAGACCATTAATTAAGAACCACTTGCAATTTTATTTCTTTCAAAAAAAATAGTACAGTGGTCCTTTGTTGACCCTAAGATTGATTTTGATGATTCTAAAATATGGAGTATATTATATATCTAATCATGTGTTTCAAGAATGTGTGTAAAATTTTTCAAGTATCCAAAATAAAGAATTTATCTTAAGAATAAATCCTCTCAAGATGCCATGCCAAAATACTTAAAAGAACAAATTCACACATATTTGGATGGCTTGGTATGAAGAAACTATGATTGAAAGAAGAGAAATTAAAATTGAAGGAAGCAATTATGTTTAAAAGAGTTTGGGACCAAGAAACTCAAGTTTGAAAGGTCAAACATTGAAGAAAAATGAAGTCAAGATTTTTCGAGACGTCTTGGATTTTTTTTGAGAGCTCTCGAGTGGTCTGGCATAATGAAATAGTATTCTAGCACAGTCTCGAGAGGTCTCGAGTTGAACTCATGACGTCTCATTCTCAAGAGATAGAAAACTCATTTTTGTGCTCTGAGAGTAAGAGGTCTCATAGATTTCTCGAGTGGTCTCGCAGTTCTGACAAGACATCTCATGAAAAATCGAGAGGTCTCAAAATCTATCGAGAGGTCCCATGAAAAATCGAGAGGTCTCGATCTACGTGGATAGCCTTCAATGGATAATTTTTCAATAGCTATTTTTCGACCCCAATGGTTATTTCAGGGCTTCCAATGGCTAAGAACTCTCACTCCAACCTTCTCTAAAGGTATTTAAAGATGGAGAATCAATTGAAAAAAATAGAAGAAAGATATTATGAAATTTAGAGAGAGAATCTTTTAGATTTTGTGAGGAACATTGAATATCCAAAGAAAAGAAAAAAGAGAGGAGTGTTGTGCACAGATTTTAGCAAGCCTTCAAAGCAATCTTCTCTAACACCTTCGACATCCTCTCAAGCATAATTTGAAGAAAAGCCAAGTTTCAATCGAGCACATTATCGGCTTGTTCTTTAGGATTTAAAAGAGCTTATACTCTATTTTTTATATTATGCTGAAACTTTACTTGTATTTTTTGATTTCTTTATAAGTTTATTTGGGAGAAAGAAACTTAGAGTTTAGGCCCATCCTAGCCAAAATTAGATATTGTAGAATTTGGTTGGTGATCCTAGAAAACCAATTGGATTGTTAGTGATCCTGAAAAACTAACAGTGTTAGATTTTGGTTGGTGCTCCTGTGAAAATCAACTGATTTGTTTGTGAGCCTAGGAAAAGAAACACACTGTAATCAAGGGTAGATTATAGAGAAATTCTCAAGAAAAGCTTGGAGAGTGGACGTAGGAGCGGGTTGCTCCGAACCACTATAAATCTTTATGTGTTTGTATTGTACTTTTTTCTTCTATCTCTCTATATACTTTGTATGCTTATAATTCTAACTTTACTTTGATAGTTTGATTTTGTTATCCACTGCTCATATTATATACATCTCATCCTCACCACTTAGATTAAAATCAAAGCACATAATTGCTTTGAGTTAAATTTGGCCAAAGTATTTATAAGAACCTAATTCACCCCCTCCCTCTTGGGTTGCTACCTCTGGGCAACAATTATTATCAGAGCCGATGCTTTGTAATTGATTATTGATCTAGCCATCTTGAGTAAAAGATCATGGCAACCCCATTTGGGTCACTATTTCCTGAAGGCCAATCCACATCGAGACCACCACTATTTAATGGCATAAATTATACCTTTTGAAAAACTAAAATAGAAATTTTCATACAAGCTTTAGACTATGACTTGTGGAGAGTCATAACTAAAGGACCACACACACCCACAATAGAAATTAATGGTGTGTCTATTCACAAAGCAGAAAAGGATTGGGATGAATTTGATAAGAAGATGGCTCAATTAGATGCAAAAGCCATCAATGTTCTTTATTATTATCTTGATGTACAAGAATGTAATAGAATATTCACTTGTACATCAGCAAAGGAAATTTGGAAAAGATTAAAAGTGATTCATGAGGGAACAAGCCAAGTAAAAGAGTCTGAAATCAACTTGCTTGTTCATAAATATGAAATATTTAAAATGAAGAAACATGAATCAATTTCTAAAATATTTTCCAAATTTACTGATATTATTAATGCTCTAAATGGTCTTGGCAAAATCTATACTAACTACGAACTTGTTTGCAAGGTTTTAAGGTCTTTGCCAAAGGAATGCGAAGCAAAGGTGACAGCCATACAAGAAGCGAAAGACCTCACCAAGCTATCACTAGAAGAATTGATGGATTCACTCATAACTCATGAGTTGAACATGTCTCAAAAGGAGGAAGAGGAAGAGCCAAGAAAGATGAAGACTATCACCTTCAAATCCATTGCACAACATGAAGAAAGTGATGAGTTGGAAGAAGAAGATGAAGAAGAGAGTGAAGATGATGATGAGGATATGGAGCTACTCACAAGCAAATTCAAGAAGTTCCTCCTAAAGAAAAGTATGAAAAGAAAAGAAGAAAAAGAAATAAAAAATATCACATGCTATAATTGCAACAAAAGGGGATATTACAAGCTGGATTGCCCCCTACTCAAAAAGTATCCCAAAAAGATCAAGAAAAGAGCTATGTTAGGAATTTGGGATGATAGTGACAATTCAAGCTCAGATGAGGAAAAGAAAGTAAAAAATCTTTGCCTCATCGCCATTGAGGATGAGGTAAATTCTGAAAACTCCTCCGAGTTTACATTTAAGAAATTGTTTGAAGCCTTCAATAATTTAATGGATGAATTCAAAAAATTAAGGCTGAAAAATAAAGAAATCAAAAAATCTAATCATTTTTTAGCTAATGAAAAGAATAAGTTATTAAATAAAAAAAATGATATCTTGAAAGAAAAGAATACTTTGACTAAAAAAAAAGAAGAATGGATCAAATCTGAAAATTCTTTAGTTAAAGAAAATATGGAGCTTAAAACGGATAATGATACCTTAAGGTCCTCCCTAAAAGAAAAAAAAATCTTTTAAATAAAAAAAAAAAGAGCTCTTGAGAGAAAATAAAAAATTGAGAAGAGAGACTAAAATTTTGAAGCCTATTGCTCAAAGGTTTACGATTAGTTTTCAAAATCCCGAATCTATGGTAAAAGTTAATGGGGTCGTTTTCAATAAAATAGAAATTGATCTTAATATTTTAAGAAAATAGCAAAATGCCAGGAGTATTTTCACAAGAGCTTCAACTGAAAATCATTCAATTAAATGCATTAAATGCAATAAAATTGACCAAAAAATTTTTGAATGCAATTTTAAAAGAATTGGCCAAACTTTGGTTAGGCAAATTTGGGTTCCAAAAGGACCCTTGAGCACTAACTTCAATGGACCCAAGAAAACTTGGGTACCAAAAATTATGAAGTAATTTTGCAGGTATACCAAAGATCCAATGAAGCTAAAAGAAGAAAATTTTTATGGATGCCTAGAAAATGAAAATAGATGGATGATGCTATTTGATAAAATCTAAACTATTCTTACACCATGCCATCTTTGTTTGCTAAATATATTTTGATTATTATTAGCATAATTATTAAGCATGTTTTATTAATTTTGATGATTTACCATTGCTTAAAATGATCATACTCTACGAATTGAAAGTTTGATGTATTAACTTTAATGATTTGTTAATATGTATGCATATGATAACTCCTTTCATATTTTGATAAGTATGATTGATTTTGATGCTTGCAATAATTTGAATGCTTTGATTTTAAAGATTAATACGCTCTCCTCTATATGTCATGCTATGAATGAAATAATTTATTTTAAAATTTAGCATAATATTTTAAGTCTCTTCATATCAATTTTATAATTAATAAATTTAAATTAAAAGATTCTTATTGGATATGAATGTTTTAAATTGCTAAATATTCATAGAAAATTTTAGTTTTAATTATTTGATATTAAACAACTTACTATTGATTTATCTTTTGACAAAAAGAAAAAAATATTTTTATTTCGAATATGATTTTACACAGCTATATGTTTGATATGATATCATTTGAAACAAATTCAAAAAATATACATCTTTTCTAAATCTAATTGCTTGATATTTCTTATGAAAAGGAAGAAATGATCTTTTTGAAGAATGACTAAAAATTTTTTTATGATTTGCCTTAACTAATCTGCTGATATCAATTTAAATTGATTTATCATTCTAAATCTTTAAACTATTTAATTTGAATCAATTCATCTTGATTTAATTCAAAACTAAAATCATTGGCATCAAGCTGAATTTGCAAATTAATCTTTAAATGGTATTGAACCAAGAAAATCATGATTTGATCTAAAACTTAGTTTAATTAGTATCAAGAAAATCTTTTAAAGAAATGACTCTATTTGTTAAAGTAACGAAAAAAAAATATTAAAGAAGAAGTAATCATTTAATAAAAAGGCCTTTGAAATTAAAAATATATTTTAAATTTTAAAAATCTAAATTTAGTGGTTAAATTCATATTGAATTTGATTGATTTGAAATAAAGAAGGGAAGAAAGTTAAAAAGTAAATTAATCTTGCTATAAGTATGAAAAATAGGGGGAAGATATTTTCTAACTTGATTTGATTAAAAAATTTGTGACTAATTTGAAAATATATTCTTACTCCAAGGAATAAATTTTAAAACCTATTTAAAAATTCAAATTTGATCCTAAATTTTTAATGTACATTGCAAAATTCTTATGAATTATTTATTTTAAAATAATATTTTACTCAAAGCAATGAATTTGAAAATATGACTATCTTGATACTATTTATTTTATTTTGCTTGATACATTTCCGATACATACCTTTTTCAAATCTAATTGACCAAAATTTCTTAAGAAAAGAAAAGTTAGAATATTAAAATACATGTTATGCTTGATTTTATGTTCAAATATTTTAGAAGGCTCTATTCCTCTTAAAACTTAAAAGTGTATATTTGAAAATTTGAATAAAGATCATATTCATTCAAAAAGAGGGAAAGCATGTAATATTTAAATTCAAGCTAATTTCTAAAATTAAAATAAATATTTGAAATTTATTTTGAGTCAAATGATAAATTTTCAAAAGGGAGATGATTCATTTAAATTGATTTCATGAATTTAATACATCTCTTAATTTAATGCTTTGATGTTGATTTTGATGACTCATATAAATTAATTTTCTGAACTTAATGCAATTCTTACTTTGATACAATCATATTATTGATTTTGATGATTATTTCTTATTTCTTTTCCATGAGCTTTTTGATGCTATCAAAAAGAAAGAGAGAAATGTTGAGTATATGCTTGAAGAAACTCAATGAATTATATTGATGCTTGAAATGAAAACTTAATACTCACTGATGTGAATTGAAATATTTGTTTTATGAGTTTATAAAATATGTGCAATGAACCAAAAGAATAATTGAGAACGTTCATGAAGTACTCATTCATGTGTTTAATCTATACTTTATGATATTTTTTAGAAAAATGCATAGAAATATATTATTTGCTTTTATTGTGCATATACTCAAGATTTTGTCATCATCAAAAAGGAGGAGATTGTTGACCCTGAGATTGATTTTGATGATTCCAAAATATTGAGTATATTATATATCTAATCATGCATTTCAAGAATATGTGTAGAATTTTTTAAGTATCCAAAATGAAGAATTTATCTTAAGAATAAATCCTCTCAAGATGCCATGCCAAAATACTTAAAACAGTAAATTCACACATATTTGGATGGCTTCGTATGAAGAAAGTATGATTAAAAAAAGAAAAATTAAAATTGAAGGAAGCAATTATGCTTAAAAAAGTTTGGAGCCAAGAAACTCAAGTTTGGAAGGTCATACATTGAAGAAAAATTAAGTTAGGATTTTTTGAGATGTCTCGAATTTTCTTTGAGAGATCTCGAGTGGCCTGGCACAATGAAATAGTATTCTGGCACAATCTCGAGAGGTCTCGAGTTGAACTCAAGATGTCTCATTCTCAAGAGACAAAAACTTCATTTCTGTGCTCTAAGAGCGAGAGGTCTCATAGATTTCTCGAGAGGTCTCATGGTTCTGGCGAGATGTCTCAAAATCTGATGAGAGATCTCATAAAAAATTGAGATGTCTCGATCTACATGGATAGCCTTCAACGGATAGTTTTCCAACGGCTATTTTTTAACCCCAATGGCTATTTCAGAGCTTCCAACAACTAAGAACTCTTACTTTAACTTCTCTAAAGGTATTTAAAGGAGGAGAATCAATTGAAAAAAATAGAAGAAAAAGATTAAGGGATTCAGAGAGAGAAATTTTTCAGATCTTGTGAAGAACATTGAATATCCAAAGAAAAGGAAAAAGAGAGGAGTGTTGTGCACAGATTGCAGTGAGCCTTCAAAGCAATCTTCTTTAAGATCTTTCACATCCTCTCAATCACAACTTGAAGAAAAGCCAAGCATCAATTGAGCACATTATCGGCTTGTTCTTTATGATTTAAAAGAGCTTATACTCTATTTTTTATATTGTGCTGAAATTTTACTTGTATTTTTTTATTTCTTTACAAGTTTCTTTGGAAAAAAGAAACTTGGGATTTAGGCCCAGTCCAAGCCTGGAATTGGACATTGTAGGTTTTGGTTGGTGCTTCCAGAAAACCAACTGGTTTATTAGTGAATCCGAAAAACTAACGGTGTTAGGTTTTGGTTGGTGCTCTTGTGAAAACCAACTTGATTTGTTTGTGAGCCTGGAAAAATAAACACACTATAATCAAGGATTGATTGTAGTAAAATTCCCAAGGGAAGCTTGGAGAGTAGATGTAGGAGTGGGTTGCTCTCAACCACTATAAATCTTTATGTGTTTGTATTGTACTTTTTTTTTCTATCTCTCTATACACTTTGCATGCTTATAATTCTTACTTTATTTTCATAGTTTGATTTTATTATCCACTGCTCATATTATATACATCTCATCCTCACCACTTAGATTAAAATCAAAGCACATAATTATTTAGAGTTAAATTTGATCAAAGCTTTTATAAGAACCCAATTAACCCCCCCTCTTGGATTGCTACCTCTAGGCAACATTTTTAAAGAAGCTAATTACATAACCTTCTTATGCCAAACAAGAAATAAAAGTCAAATTCCTGCTTGCTGCTAGCACAAAATAATAATCTCTAAGAACTAAAACTAATCTCGATGCTAATCGTAGAGGATAGATTTTCATGGCCACAATAGCAACTCTTGCTCCATTTTTGATGTGCAGGATTATCACACCATCTCTCAGCCTCCTGCTCTCCTTAAGACCTTACATGAAAGTGCATAAGTGAGCATTAGAACCAGAGTCAAGCATCCAACTGGATGCAGAATAAATCATAAGATTAGTTTCAATGACAAGCATACCTCCAGAAGGACTTGCTTCCTTCTTGCTTTTCAGGCTAGCCAGGTATGAAGGGTAGTTTCACTTTTAGTGGCCCTCGGAAAATAATTTTCTTTATCAATGATCTTCTTCGCTTCTCCCTGTTAGATATGTGTGCCCTAGAAGCTAGAATTGGCTGACACTTATAATACACTTTTAGAGGCAAAATTATAATTTTGATTATAAATAATAAAATAGATTATTTTCTATCACAAATATGTATTTAGTGTCTATGATACATCCCTTGAGTTAATGGTAAGGATAATTCTTATTTTCAAGACTTGAAATTTAAGACAAGAATTTTCATTATTAATTTACAAAATGCTTCCGACCGTAGGATCATCATGAGAATGGTGAGTGATCCGAAAGGTTGGTGTACAATCACTTCTTTATAGTAGATGAATCTTGAATCTATGGTGTAGAGACATCAGAGCGAGAGTATAGGTACTCAATAGAGAATGAGGGCACTGAGTGTGACCAAGTCGAGCAGTCATAAGAAAGTCTATCTTCTCATCGATGACTGGCTCAAAGCTGCAGTGGTGTGTCTGGTTCTTTGATCTGAGGTGCATCGGTAGTTCACCTTGAGGGTGTTATAGTTTGACTACACCATGACTCGGTCTCCTAGCCATTCAGAATCTTAAGGTGTATGTTGGCTATAGCATGTTCATTGCAGGAATTGGATTGCACCAAGAGAGAATCTATCTACCTCGGTGGATGAGGAGTAGTCCTATGATGATCATGAGAATCAAATCCTTAAGCCCATGGCCATGGCAGAGTAAAATAATAGAAAGAGTTTCTATTAAGATTTTCACATCAGACTTGAATCGAATGATTAAATCATATGATGAAAATTAGGGTTTGATGAGTTCACCTTAACCCTAATCTGATTGGGGCTCAGGATAGAAGAACTTAATCACATAGGTAGCTACACTGAGAGGTTCATTTTTAGTTCTGATGGGTTGCCACCATATACTGCTAAGTGTCACTGGTGGATTTTGGGAGCAATTAGAATGATTTAGATGATCGATCATTCTACTTGTATGAATCAGGATAAGTTCTGATCCATCGAAAGATGTTTCAATGATGTTGATGATAGAGATCATGACATATCCCATTACCATACAGAACTAAATCTAACTGGGTTACACAAATAAGGATTTAGATTTGGATATCATCAATTGGACTAAACCAGTTCAATTGATTTGAATAAGATCCAATTAGATTCAAGAAAATCATGTTAGCACACGATTGAGCCTAACGTTCCCCTTCTACTATCATTAAAAGTTATCTCGATTGAGCCAAATATATTTGTGCTCACTCAGGCATCTTTACTTAGTTTGATTGAAGCTTGTCTAGGTCAGAAAAGGGTTGTCTTAATTTATGAGATAAATTTGAGATAACACCTGCCATTTTTTGTCACCTGCCAATTCTTGTATTTTGACTTTGGTCAAATGTTGACCTTTGACACATAGACATATGCCCATATGTCATACACCCATAGGAGAGAAAATAGGAGCTTGTCCTCTTGCTAGAAATTTGAAAGGAGGGGGTGCACACCTAGGGAGGCATGCATCCATGGATAGGGATGCTTGGAGTCCCATACGAATGGGACTCCAGGTTGCTTCTTGGAATCAACTTAGGTAGGCGCCTAAGACTTAGCTTTGACCAGTCTTGGCACCACCTAAGGATGATTTGAAGGAGCTCTCATCTGATTGGATCAAGTGATATCATTCGATCAATCAAATTTAGATCTGATTGCACGAAGCATCGTGATTGGCTAGGATGATGTGGCACTGCATGGCACAGTATGGTCTATATAAACCCTATCTGTGCCTAGATTTTAAGAAGTTCTCCCTTAGCCTATGCCCCAAGGCTACCCCTCTCCCTCCTCCATGCCATCTTTTAGTCTTCTCTCTCCTCTCCATGCCCAAGGAGATTTGGGCCCTAGTTTGGTGCGATCCAGACAAGAGAAAGATGATGAGAAAGGAAGAAGGCAGCACTACTACAAGAGATGATTCTAGATCTTCAAAAGGAGTTTTGAAGATCCTCCAAATTAGATCTAGATCTAATATTTGGAGAGGTGATAAAGAAGGAGAAGATCTCTAGATCCAACTCAAGTGGATACCAGTAGAGGCCAGGCACTTGCGTGGCTAGATCCAGAACTTTAGGCAATCAGCAGGATCATCACAGGATAATCTGATTATCCAACAAAAGTTATAAAATTAAATTAGATTTAATTTTTTTTATTTTATTTTATTAGATCTATAAAATTAGATCTAAAATATTTCAAATCTAATCTAGATTTAAAAAAAAAATTTGAAATATCTCTCTTGATCCAATCAGATCTAAACGAACCTGATCCAAAAAATCAGGATTTTTCCTTCAACTGGTATCAGAGCCAGATTCTAATAAATTATCTAGATTTGATTTTATTTTAATTTTTATCTAATAATTAGATGATTTTATATATCATATGAGATGTGATTAGATTTAAAATTAGAAAAGTTAAAATTAAATAATATAGATCTAAGTTTTACAAGATGCATGACTAGTTAGAAAACAGAACTAATCTATACATAGTCTTGCATGTTCATAATTTAATTTGATTAAGTTATAATTTTAGATTTATTTATTTACTATTTTTTGATGTTATAAATATTATAATAAGATCTAAAAATAGTAAATAAAATTATTTAATTTTTGGATCATATGAGATATGATGAATGCATGTTTAGACTAGTTGTAGAATAGTTCTATATAATTATCTAGATTAGAATTTATTCTGATGTGATCAATTTAAATTTAATTTTTTAGATAAATTATGAAATAATTTAGATCTAAAAATATGCATGATATGATACATAAGATGTATGCAAAATATGTATAAAGTTAGATCAATTTTTATATATGAGATATATGATGTAGATCTAACTAGTTTTGTAGATTTATATTTCTGATTAAGGCATTTCGCTTGGCCGTCCAGTTATAAGAATAAAGTAGAGTTTAAATGCCCTCTCCTCTCATTCGATGGGGTGTTCTGATGATGCATAGGGGTGCTGCGTGTTCATCCTTAATCAAAAATTAAGAACTTACTTTCTGCAAAATCCTAGATCCTGAAATCCTAGAATTTTATTTACATATTTTGTTTGTGAACCCTAAACTTAATTAAGAATTAAGATTATGAAATATTTATTAGGTCTAAAATTGATAATTTCAAATCTAAGACATATTCATAAAATTGGGTTCGGGCTTGGGTAGCTCAATTAGGTCTAAGCAGTTGATCAAACTGAATCAAAGTTGGTTAGATGGGATCAACAGTTCTTAAATTGACCAGCCTAATAGGATTAAGTCTGGATCAAGATCAAGTCATGTGAGTGATCGATCAAGCTAAGACCTAATTAGGATTAATAGCTAGAGTCTAGATTGTAGGCTAACCCTATTGATTCTAGCTCAACAATTTGGTGTGTAAGATAAGTTTGGCAGATATGATCAATTGATTTTTAATTGAGAGCTACTTGACTCGAATGCATTATTGTTGAGTTAATGGCATATCCCTTCCACCGACCTCACTTACCTAACCATATTTGTTGGCTCAGTCTTGATCTAAGGTGGTCAATAATCTGAGCTAACACATACCGCTAGGTTAGTCACAATGGTTATGACTATGTCAAGTCTAGTTTAATAAGACCTAAATCAAATCTTCCTAAGAAAAGATTAAGTCTAAGGTCTTCCATCATTGTAGATGTGCGGGCCCTTTTCGAGGTTGATTATTCTTGATTGGTTATAGTGGTTTAGTTGTACCGAAAAGATGCAACCATATCTATTAGGCATTTGATGCTACCGACTGGAGGATGGATTGGGCTCAATATTTTGGATATGGTGAGAGACTCAATTAGGAATCCAATCTATGCAAATGATGGGTCTGACTTAACTAAGGAGTGGATCAATATTTCGGGCACGATGAGATTCATGAATTAGAGATCAAGTTTGGGTGCACCATGATTAGAGAATCATTGAACAAGAGTTGTTCACTCATTGGCTAACCCATCACCAATAACTATTAGGTGAGGTAATGAGTCAGTTGGTGGGACCACACCATTCACTAAAATCATTAATCATGAAGATTTTTGCATCTCTATAGAGGGAGTGTAGGGATCTGAGAAAATAGTGAAAGCTAATTTATTTAAAAAATAAAATTTTTAAATAAATTGGTCAAGTCTTAATTACAATATCTAACTAGAAACTTTGACTCTCTACAGAAAAATGTCTGCATCCAACCCACTAGCATGTATCCTGGACACCCATAGATTGATCGAACCCAATTAATATGATTGGCTTTGAAACTTCAAAATTATTTTGAATTCTGAGAAGTTAACTCATGTATTGGACAAGGATCCTTCCACCTTACCGGCTCATCCATCTGCTAAATAGAGAGCATCTCTTGAAAAATGGACGAACGAAGATAACAAAGCTAGATACTACATGTTGGGCTCGATGTCTGATGAACTTCAGCACCAACATGAAGATATCTGGACTACCCATCAAATGTTGGCTTACCTAGAAGAGATGTTTGGTGAATAGAGTCGCGCAGCCAAGTATCAAGTCACTAAATGACTTTTTAAGGCTAAAATGCATGAGGGCAGTCAGTCCAAGATCATTGTCTGATGATGATCAAGGACTTGAAAGAGCTTGAGAAGCTTGGAGTGATGTTGGACCTGCATCTATAGAATGATATAATTTTGCAATCCTTGACTGATGCATATGGGCAGTTCATCATGAACTACCACATGCATAAACTTCAAAATTCCCTGGTCGAACTTATGAACATGCTGGTTACTGCTGAGCTTTCCATAAAAGATTCTAAAGGCTTAGTTCTTGCTATGGAATGAACTTCTTCCAAGAGAAAGTCTTTTAGAAAGAAAAAGAAGTCTGTGAAAAAGCAGAAGGTAAAAGGAGGAAAGAAGAAAAAGACAGAGCTGAAGAAGAAGGCCGCTGACAAAGGAAAGTGTTTCCATAAAAATAATGATGGCCACTGAAAGTGGAGCTACCCTACTTACCTAACCACCTTGAAGAATAAGAAGAAGGTAGGTCCTTCTGGAGGTATGCTCGTTATTGAGTCTAATCTTATGGTTTCTTTTGCATCTAGTTGGGTGCTTGACTCTGGTTCTAGTGCTCATTTGTGCACTTTCATGCAAGATCTTGGGGATAGCAGGAGGCTGAGGGATGGTGAGATGATCCTACACATCGAAAATGGAGCAAGAGTTGCTGCCATGATGGTGGAAACATACCCTCTTCGACTACCATCTAGTTTAGACTTAGTTTTAAAAGACTGTTATTTTGTGCCTACAACAAGCAGAAATTTAATTTCTATTTCATGCTTAGCACTAGAAGGCTATGTAATTAGTTTTTTTAAGGATCATTATAATATTCTTTATGAAAGAAATAAAATTGCAAGTAGTTTTCTTATTAACGATCTTTACCAGTTACATATTGATGTATCTATTTTTAATATTGAGCAAAATATGAATGCCATAAAAAGACCTAGAGATAGTCCAAATGATAGGTATCTATAACACCTAAGACTAGGTCATACAGTAGAAGATAGGGTTAACAAATTAGAGAAAATTAGGCTATTGAGTCCATTGACTATCGAGTCATATCCAATTTGTGAATCTTGTTTTCATGGCAAAATGACTAAACTCTATTTTATAGGACATGGGAAAAGGGCCACGGACTTCTTGCCCTAGTACATACTGTTGTGTGCGGCCCATTTAATGTGCCAGCTAGAGGCAACTTTGTCTACCTCATAACCTTTATCGATGATTTATCTAGGTATGGGTATATGTATTTTATGAGACACAAGTCTGAAGCTTTTGAAAAGTTCAAGAAATTCAGATATGAAGTAGAAAAGCAAACTGAAAAACCCATTAAGGTTCTTCGATCAGATCGAGGAGATGAATACCTTAGTCAAGAATTTTTGGACTATCTTAAGGAAAATGACGTTATCTCTTAATGGACTCCATTTGCAATACCTCAACTCAACGAGATTTCAGAACAAAGGAACTGGACTCTATTAGATATGGTCCGATCTATGATGAGCTTCACAGACCTCCCTGATTTTTTTTGGGGATACTGTTTGTTAACTACAATGTACTTACTGAATAAGGTTCTTTCTAAAATCATTTCTACCATACCGTATGAGATATGTCATGCTAAGAAACCAAGTCTGAGTCATCTCAGAAATTGGGGTTGTCCGGCTCATGTCAAAAAACAACAAGCAGATAAGTTAGACTTTAGGTTCTTTAGAGCTCGATTTATAGGATATCCTAAAGAGTCATTAGGATATTATTTCTATATTTCTAAAGATCACAATGTGATTATGAGTT
Organism: Cocos nucifera; assembly: GCA_006176705.1. NCBI lineage: Eukaryota > Viridiplantae > Streptophyta > Magnoliopsida > Arecales > Arecaceae > Cocos > Cocos nucifera. The sequence continues at coordinate 11,756 of QRFJ01007925.1, read as the reverse complement.
GACATGCCATCTTTCTTGAAAAATAGTTTACTCAACATAGCGGCATTGGAAAGCAAATCAAGCTCGATGAGAAAGTCTCACAAGAGCAACGAGTTAAGGACCAAATGGAACCAAATTAGGTTGAGCCAATACAATCACTACCTCCTCCACCTCGTAGATTAGAAAGAATTTCCCGTCCCTCTGAGAGGTACTTAGGTACCATTTTAGAGAAAATAGAGAAAATATTCCTCGTAGGTAATGAGGTTTATGGTGATGATCCCAAAATCTATAACGAGATGATATCGGATATCGACTTCAAAAAATGGCTAGAGGTAATGAAGTCAGAAATTGACTCAATGCACTCAAACTAAGTCTAGACCTTGGTAGATCCACCAGAAGGTAAAGTACCTATTGAGTGTAAATAGATCTACAAGAGAAAGATTGGTGCAGATGGAAATATGGAGACATTCAAAGCTAGATTAGTGGCAAAAGGTTATAGTCAGTGCAAAGGCATTGACGATCAGGATACTTTTTTGCCAATAGTTATGCTAAAATTCATCCACATATTGCTTGCTATTGCAGTCTATTTTGATTATGAAATATGGTAAATGGACATGAAAACGGCATTCTTAAAAGGATATCTTGAGGAAGATATCTATATGGAACAGCCGCTAGGTTTCACATCCAGTGATACTGATCATACGGTGTGCAAGCTACAAAGATCCATATATGGACTTAAGCAAGCATCTCGGAGCTGGAATACTCGTTTTAATGATGTGATCAAATTATTTGATTTCATCAAGAATGAGGAGGAACCATGTATCTTCAAAAAAGTTAGTGGGAGTGCTATTGTCTTCCTCGTATTGTACGTGGATGATATCCTCCTTATTAGGAATGATATTCCTATGTTGACCATAGTTAAGATGTGGTTATCCAAAGAATTCTCCATGAAAAATCTAGAAGAAGCATCCTTTATTCTAGGAATTAAGGTCTATAGAGATAGACCGAATAGGATGCTAAGACTTTCACAGAAGATGTACATAGAGGAAGTGCTAAAGAGGTTTAGCATGGAAAACTCTAAGAGGGGCTTGGTACCCTTCAGACATGGCATTCATCTTTCTAAGAAGATGTGCCCTAGCATACCTGAGGAAATAGAATGCATGAGCAAGATCCCTTATGCTTCAGCAATAGGGAGCCTCATGTATGCCATGTTATGTACATGATCTGATATAGCTCATGCTGTGAGTATCACGAGCAGATATCAGTCGAATCTAGATGAAGAATACTGGACTTCTGTGAAATGTATCCTTAAGTACTTGAGAAGAACTAAGGATATATTGTTGGTCTTTGGTAATGGAGAACTCCAACTCCAGGGATATACAGACTCAGACTTTATGTCTGATATAGACGATCGAAAGTCGACATCTGGGAGTCTATTTGTATGTAATGGTGGAGCTGTCAATTGAAAAAGTTTCAAGTAGACTGTGATAGCAGATTCCACCATAGAAGCTGAATATATTACTGTCTCAGAAGCTGCGATGAAGGCATTTTGGTACAAAAAATTTGCCGCAGAGATCGAAGTGATGCCATCAAATGCCATTCCTCTATACTGCGACAACAATGGTGCCATAGCCCTTGCTAAGAAGCCGAGGTCTCACTAAAAATCCAAGCACATCGAGCGGCGATACCACCTCATCCGCGATTACCTCAAAAAGGATTACATCGAGGTGAAGAGAGTCGACTCTGCAGATAATGCGGCAGACCAACTTACAAAGCCGTTGGGCCAACGGAAGATCGAAGCCTACCTTGAGAAGATGGGACTTAGATTTGTAGCCAATTAGCTTTAGGCTAAGTGGAAGTTTGTTAGATATGTGTGCCCTAGAAGCCAGAATTGGCTGACACTTATAATACACTTCTAGGGGCAAAATTATAATTTTGACTATAAATAATAAAATAGGTTATTTTCTATCATAAATGTGTATTTAAGACATCCCTTGAGTTAATGGTAATGATAATTCTTATTTTTAATAATTGAAAATTTAAGACAAGAATTTTCATTATTAACTCATAAAATGCTCCCAATCGTAAGATCATCATAAGGATGGTGAGTGATTCGGAAGGTTGCTATACAATCACTTCTTTATAGTAGATGAGTCTTGAATCTACAGTGTAGAGATATCGAAGCGAGAGTATAGGTACTCGTTAGAGAACGAGGGCACTGAGTGTGACCAAGTCGAGCAGTCATAAGAAAGTCTACCTTCTCATCGATTACTGGCTCGAAGCTATAGTGGTATGTCTGGTTCTTTGACCTGAGGTGTATCAGTAGTTCACCTTGAGGGTGTTATAGTTTGACTACACCATGACTTGATCTCCTAGCCATTCAGAACCTTGTGATGTATGTTGGCTATAGCATGTTCATTGTAGGAATTGGATTGCACCAAGAGGGAATCTATCTACCTCGGTGGATGAGGAGCAGCCCTATGATGATTATAAGAATCAAGTTCTTAAGCCCATGGCCATGATAGAGTGAAATAATAGAAAGAGTTTTTATTTAGATTTTCACATCGAACTTGAATCGAATGATTAAATCATATGACAAAAATTAGGGTTTGACGAGTTCACCTTAACCCTAATCTGATCGGGGCACAAGATAGAAGAACTTAATCACACAGGTAGCTACACCGAGAGATTTGTTTTCAGTTCTGATGGATTGCCACCATATATTGCTAGGTATCACTGGTGGATTTTGGGAGCAATTAGAATGATTTGGATGATCGATCATTCTAGTTGTATGAATCAGAATAAGTTCTGATCCATTGGAAGGTATTTCAATGATGTTGATGATAGAGATCATTACATATCCCATTACCATATAGAACTGAATCTAACTAGGTCACACAAACAAGGGTTTGGATCTCGATATTATCAATTAGACTAATCTAGTTCAATTGATTTGAATAAAATTCAATTAGGTTCAAGGAAATTATGCTAGCACACGATTGAGCCTAACGTTCTCCTTCTACTATCATTAAAAGTTATCTTGATTGAGCCAAATATGATTGTGGTCACTTAAGTACCTTTACTTGGTCTGACTGGAGCTTGTCCAGGTCAGAAAAGAATTATCATAATTTATGAGATAAATTTGAGACAACACCTATCATTTTTCGTCACTTGCTAATTCTTGTCTTTTGACTTTGGTCAAACATCGACCTTTGACACTTAGACATCTACTCATGTGTCATGCACCCATAGAAGAGTAAATAGGGGCTTGTCCTCTTGCTAGAAATTGAAAAGAAGTGGGTGCATGCCTAGGAAGGCATGCACCCATGGATAGGGATGCCTAAAGTTTCATACAGATGGGACTCCAGGTTGCTTCTTGGACTCAACTTGGGTAGGCGCCTAAGACTCAGCTTTGATCGGTCTTGATGCTACCTAAGGATGTTCCGAAGGAGCTCTCATCTAATTGGATCAAGTGATGTCATCCCACCAATCAGATTTTGATCTGATTGCACAAAGTAATATGATTGGTCGGGATGATGTGGCACTGCATGGCACAGCAGGGTCTATATAAACCCTATCTACGCCTAGCTTTTAAGAAGTTCTCCCTTAGCCCATGCCCCAAGGCTGCCCCTCTCCCTCCTCCATGCCATCTTCTAGTGCTCTCTCTCCTCTCCACGCCCAAGGAGATTTGGGCCCCAGTTTGGTGCGATCCTGGCAAGAGAAAGGTGACGAGAAAGGAAGAAGGCAGCACTACTGCAAGAGACGATTCCAGATCTTCAAAAAGAGTTTTGAAGATCCTCCAAATCAGATCTAGATCTGATATTTGGAGAGATGATAAAGAAGGAGAAGATCTCTAGATCCAGCCTGAGTTGATATCAATAGAGACCAGATGCTTGTGTGGCTAGATCTAGAACTTTAGGCAATCAGCAGGATCATCATAGGATAATCTGATTATCCAATAAAAAGTATAAAATTAAATTAGATTTAATTTTTTTTTATTTTATCTTTTAGATCTATAAAATTAGATTTGAAATGTTTTATATCTAATCTAGATTCAAAATTTTTTTTTTTGAAATATCTTTCTTGATCCAATCAGATCTAAATAAACCTGATCCAAAAAATCTGGATTTTCCCTCCACTTCCTTCTTCTTCTTCCCACATTCTATCTTCTGCTTCTTCATAGACTTCTTCTTCTTTCTAAATGACTTTCTTTTGGAGAAAGTCCACTCCATAGCAAGGACTAAGCCCTTTGAACCTTTCATAGAAAGCTTAGCAATAACCAGCATGTTCATTAATTCAGCAAAGGTGCAATGTATTTTATGCACATAGAAGTTCATGATGAATTGCCCATATATATTAGTCAAGGATTGCAGGATCACATCAATCTATAGGTCCTTATCTAACATGACACCGAGCTTCTCAATTTCTTCTAGGTCTTTGATCATTGTCAAATGATGATCTTGGACTGACTGCCCATCATGCATTTATGCCTTAAAAAGTTTTTATGAGACTTAATAGCAGGCTGTGCGACTCTAGTCATCAAACAATTCTTGTAGGTGAGCCAATATTTGGCAAGCAGTTCTAATGTCTTCATGTTGGCATTGTAGCTCATCAGACATGGAGCCCGATATGTAGCACCTGACCTTATTATTATCATCTGAGCACTTCTCATAAGACAGTCTCTGATCAGCAGTCGAACGGGCTAATAAAGTGGGGGGGTCTAACACATAGGTTAGCTTTTTCGAATACAAAATAATTTTAAAGTTCCTTAGCCAATCCTTGTAATTTGGTCTAGTTAGTCTATGGATGTCTAGGATTCAGACTAATGGGTTTGACGCAGATATTTTTCTATAGAGTGTCAAAGTTTATAGTTAGACTTTGTAATTAGACTTGATCAATTTGTTTAGGGGTTTTATTTTTAAATAAATTAGGTTTTCACTATTTTCTTGGATCCCTACACTCTCTTGGTAGAGATGAAAAAAATCTTCATGATTATAGATTTCTAGTGGGTGGTGTGGTCCCACTGACTAACTCACCACCTCACCTAATAGTTATTGATGATGGGTCAACCAATAAGTGGACAACTATTGTCCAATATTTTTCTAAACATGGTGCACCCAAATTTGGTCTCTAATTCATGAAGCAAACCATGCCTTGAATATTGCTCTACTCCTTAGTTAAGATGGACCCACCACTTGCACAAATTAGATTCTTGACTGGGTCCCTCACCATATCCAAAATATTGAGCCCAACCCATCCTCTAACCCATAGCATCCAATGCCTAATAGAAGTGATTGCATCTTTTTGGTGCAACTAAACCACTGTATTCAACCGAGAACAATCAACTCTAGGAAGGGCCCGCACATCTACATTGGTGAAAGATCTATGACTTAATATTTTCTTAAGAAGATTTGATTTAGGTCTCTTAGATACTACTTGACTTAGTCATAACAATTATGACTAACCTAGTGGCATAGGTTAGCTCGAATTGTTAGCCATCTCAAATCAGAACTGGATCAATCTAATTAGCTAGGTAAGTAAGATCAGTGGGAGAAATATACCATTAACTCACCAGAACTTATCTTAGACATATCTACCAAACTGAATGCATTCAGGTCAAGTAGCTTCCTATTAAAGACCACTGATCATATCAGCCAAACTTATCTTAGACATGTTAGATATATGTGCCCTAGAAGCTAGAATTGGCTAACACTTGTAATACACTTCTAGGGGCAAAATTATAATTTTGACTAAAATCAATAAAATGGGTTATTTTCTATCACATATGTGTATTTAGTGTCTATGATACATTCTTTGAGTTAATGGTAATGATAATTCATATTTTCAAGAGTTAAAAATTTAAGACATGAATAATCATTGTTAACTAATAAAATACATCCGACCATAGGATCATCACGAGGATGGTGATTGATCTGGAAGGTTGGTGTACAATCGCTTCTCTTTAGTAGATGACTCTTGAGTCTACAGTGTGAAGACATCGGAGTGAGAGTACAGGTACTCGTTAGAGAACGAGGGCACTGAGTGTGACCATCTTGAGTAGTCATTAGGGAGTCTACCTTCTCGTCAATGATTGACTCAATGCTGCAGTAGTGTGTCTGGTTCTTTGATCTGAGGTGCATCGGTAGTTCACGTTGAGTGTGTTATAGTTTGACTACACCATTACTCGGTCTCCTAGCCATTCGGAACCCTGAGGTGTATGTTGGCTATAGCATGTTCATTGTAGGAACTAGATAGCATCAAGATGGAATCTATCTACCTCGGTGGTAGAGGAGCAGCACTATGATGATCATAAGAATCAAGTCCAGAAGTTCATGGCCATGGCAGAGTGAAATAATAGAAAGAGTTTCTATTTAGGTTTTCATATTGGACTGGAATCGAATGATTACATCATATGACAGAGACTAGAGTTTGACGAGTTCACCTTAACCCTAATCTGATCGAGACTCAAGATAGAAGAACTTAATCACACAGGTAGCTACACCAAGAGGTTCGCATTCAGCTCTGATGGGGTTACCACCATATACTGCTAGGTGTCACTGGTGGATTTTGGGAGCAATTAGAATGATTTAGATGATCGATCATTCTAGCTGTTTGAATCAGAAGAGTTCTGATCCATCGATAGGAGTTTCGATGATGTCAATGATAGAGATCATGACATATCCCATTACCATACAGAACTGAACCTAATAGGGTCACACAAATAAGGGTTTGAATTTGGTGATCATCAATTGAACTAATCCAGTTCAATTGATCTGAATGAGATTCAATTAGGTTCTAGGAAATCGTGCTAGCACTTGATTGAACCTAACGTTCTTCTTTTACTATCATAAATAGTTGTCCTGACTGGGCCAAAGGAGTTTGTGCTCAATCAGAGGCCTTCATATGGTCTGACTGGAGCTTGTCTAAGTCAAAAAAGGTTGTCCTATTTTGTAAGACATTATCTGCCATTTTTGGTCACCTGCCATTTCTTGTTCTTTGACTTTGGTCAAAAGTTGACCTTTGACTGGCCAAATGTTGACCCATAGAGACTTTGACTTCGGTCCATGTATCATGCACCTATTGAAGGGCTGGTGGGAGCTTGTCCCCCTACCAGAACCTGGCAAGGAGGAGGGTGCACGCCACCCTTGGCATGTGCCCAAGTTGGAGGCGCCCAGGAGTCCCTATTGGACAAGGACTCCATCTCCTTTTTGGATTCTGATTAGAGTTCTCCTAAGAACCAACTTTGACTGATCTTAAGCACCCTCTAAGGAGGAATCTAGGGGACTCTATTTCCACCAATTAGATTTAGATCTGATTTCACAAAGAGTTATGATTGGTTGGGAAGAAGAGGAGTTGGATCACAGACAGTCTATAAATAAGACCCTGCACCCAACTCAAATTATATTGGAAAATTGAAATCCCACACCCCAAGGCTGCCTCTCCTCCCCTCCTCCATGCCAAAGCATCTTCTTCCTCTCCTGTTCACATCCAAAAGTGTTTTGGGTCCTTGGTTTGTGCAATCCAGATGAGAGAAAGGCAACTAAAAGCTAGAAGGCTGCGCTGCTGCATAGGACAACTGCTGATCTTCGAAAGGAGTTTTGAAGATCCTCTAAATAAGATCCAGATCTAATTTTTAGAGATGTGATAGAGAAAAAGAGGATCTCTAGATCCAACTTGAGTGGATATCGGTAGAGGCCAGATACTTGCGTGGCTAGATCCAGAACCTTCCGCTACTTACAGGATCATCAATAGGGTAATAGGATTACCCATGTCAAGGTAAATTAAATTTGATTTAATTTATCTAAATTTATTTTAATTACTAAAATAATAAGAATTCAATCTAAAATATCTAGATCTAATCTAGATCAAAGAAATTTTTTTTTGAAATATATCTCTTGATCTGATCAGATCTGAGCAAAACTGATCTAGAAAATCAGGATTACCCTTCAACTGGTATCAGAGCCAAGGTTCTAAAAGTATTTAGATCTATTTTAAAATTTATTTTAATTATAAAATAAGTGATTTTAGATGTCACATGAGATGTGATCAGATCTAAAATTAGAAAAAATTAAAATTAAATGATTTGGATCTAAGATTAGAAAATATGCATGACTAGTTCTGAAACAAAATAGTTCTATAGAACAGTCTTGTATATTTTTAATTTAATTTAATTAAAACATATTTTAGATCTATTTATTTACTATTTTTTAATATTATAATAATTAAAATAACATCTAAAAAATATTAAATAAAAATTATTTAATTTTAAACATCATATGAGATATGATTGATGCATGTCTAGACTAGTTGTAGAATAGTTCTACATAATTATCTAGATTAGAACTTACTTTGATTAGATCAATTTAAATCTAATTTTTTAGATTATTATAAGATAATTTAGATCTAAAAATATGCATGATTCAATACATTAGATGTATGCAAAATATGCCATGATTAGATCTAATTTGTATATGAGATATATGATATAGATCTAAAACTATTTTGTAGTATTGCATGTTCCTGATTAAAGCGTTCCTCTTGGCCATCCGGTCATAAGAATGAAGAAGGATTTAAAGGCCCTCTCCTCCCATCGGATGGAGCGTTCTTATGATGTGTAGGGTTGCTGCGTGTTCGTCCTTAATCAAAAATCTAAAACTTACTTTCTGCAAAACCCTAGATCCTGAAATCCTAGGATTTATTGTGCATATTTTGTTTATGAACCCTACTTAATTAAAAATTAAGATTATGGAATATTAATTAGGTCTAAAATTGAGAATTTTAGATCTATGACATTCATAATACTGGGTTCGGGCTTGGGTAGCTCAATTAGGTCTAAGCGGTTGATCAAACCAAATCAAGAGTTGGTTAGATGGGATCAACAATGCTTAAATTGACCAGTCTAATAGGATTAAGTCTGGGTCAAGATCGAGACACGATCAAGCAAGACCTTAATTAGGCTCAGAGGATAGAGTCTGGATTCTAGGCTAATCCAATTGGTTCTGGACTCAATAATTTGGTGTCTAAGGTATGTTTGCACATACGACCGACTTGATTTTTAATTGGAAGCTACTCGACCTGAAATGCGTTCTTGTACGAGTTTATGACATATTCTTTCCATCGATCTCATTACCTGACCATATCTTTAACCAGTTCTGGCTATGGTGGTTAAATAATTCGGCTAACCATGCTACTGGTTAGTCATAATTGTTATGACTTGATATCTGTGTGCGAGGCCTTTGGGTGTTATTTTTCGGCTGGATATAGTGTCAATTGCACATGCACCAGTGCATTTGAGGATGTAGGACTGATGAGGGCAATATTTTGATATGGATGAGAAAGTCAAATGGACTTAACTAAGGAGTGGATCAATATTTCAGATATGATGAATCATGGAATAGAGACCAAGTTTGGGTGCACCATGATAGAATCTAAACAAGAGTTGCTCACTCATGGCTAATCCATCACCAATAACTATTAGGTGGAGGTTAATGAGTCAGTTGGTGAGACCGCACCACCCACTAGAAATTATTAATCATGGAGATTTTCACATCTCTACAGAGGGAGTGTAGGGATCCGAGAGAATAGTGGAAGCTAATTTCTTTAAAAATAAAATCTCTAAACAAATTGGTCAAGTCATAATTATAGTATCTAACTAGAATCTTTGACTCTCTATAGGAAAATATCTGCGTCCAATCCATTGGCACGTATCTTGGACACACACAGACTGATCAGACCCAATTATAATGATTGGCTCAGAAACTACAAAATCATTTTGGGTTTCAAGAAGTTAATCCATGTATTGGACCAGGACCCTCCAACCTTACCAGCTCGTCCATCCACTGAACAGAGAGCATCTCTAAAAAAATGGATAGATGAAGATAATAAGGCCAGATATTACATGTTGGGCTCGATGTTTGATGAGCTCCAGCGCCAACATGAAGATATCGGGACTGCTCGCCAAATATTGGCTCACCTGTAGGAGATGTTTGGTGAACAGAGTCGTGCAGCCAAGTATCAAGTCACGAAATGACTTTTTAAGGCTAAGATGCGTAATGGACAGTTAGTCCAAGATCACTGTCTGATGATGATCAAGGACATGGAAGAGCTTGAGAAGCTCGGTGTGAAGTTAGACTTGGATCTGTAAAATGATGTTATTTTGCAATCCTTGACTGATGCATATGGGCAATTCATCATGAATTACCATATGCATAAACTTCAAAATTCCTTAGCTGAATTAATAAATATGCTGGTCATCGCTGAGCTTTCTATGAAAGATTCTAAATGCTCAGTTCTAGCTATGGAATGGACTTCTTCCAAAAGAAAGTCTTATGAAAAGAAAAAGAAGTCTGTGAAAAAGCAGAAGGTGGAAGGAGCAAAGAAGAAGAAGGCAGAGCCGAAGATGAAAGCCGCTACCAAAGAAAAGTGTTTCCATTGCAACAACGATGGCCACTGGAAGCGAAACTATCCTACTTACCTGACCACCCTGAAGAATAAGAAGGAAGATCCTTCTGGAGGTATGCTCATTATTCGAGCAAAACATGAATGCCAAATGACCTAGGGATAGTCCAAATGATAGATATCTATGGCACCTAAGAATAGGTCATATAGCAGAAGATAGGATCAACAAATTGAAGAAAAATGGGCTATTGAGTCCATTGACTTCCGAGTCATATCCAACTTGTGAATCTTGTCTCCAAGGCAAAATGACCAAACTCCCTTTTGTAGGACATGGGGAGAGGGCCACAGATCTTCTTGCCCTAGTACATACTGATGTGTGCAGCCCATTTGATATACCGACTAGAGGCAATTTTGTCTACTTCATTATCTTTACCGATGATCTGTCTAGGTATGGATATGTGTATCTTATGAGACACAAGTGTGAACCTTTTGAAAAATTCAAAGAATTCAGACATGAAGTAGAAAACAAATTGGAAAATCCATTAAGATTCTTCGATCAGATTGAGGAGGTGAATACCTTAGCTGAGAATTTCTAGACTATCTCAAGGATAATGGCATAGTCTCTCAATGGACTCCACCACGAACACCTCAACTCAACGGAATTTCAGAATGGAGAAATCGGACTCTATTGGATATGGTTCGATCCATGATGAGCTTCACAGACCTTCCTAATTTTCTTTGGGGACATTCATTGTTAACTTCAATTTATCTACTGAATAGGGTTCCCTCTAAGACTGTTCCTACCACATTGTATGAGATATGGCATGGTAAGAAACCAAGTCTAAGTCATCTCAAAATTTGGGGTTGTCCGGCTCATGTCAAAAGACAACAAGTGGACAAGTTGGAGTTTAGGTCCTTTAGAGCTCGATTCATAGGATATCCTAAAAAGTCATTAGGATACTATTTCTACATTCCAGAAGACCACAATGTGATTGTGAGTCGACATGCCATTTTTCTTGAAGAATAGTTTATTCAAGATAGCGGCATTGGAAAGCAGATTAAGCTTGATGTGATTGTGAGCTCAATTGGAACCAAATCAGGTTGAGCCAATAAGAACACTACCTCCTCCACCTCGTAGATCGGAAAGAGTTTTCCGTCCCCCTAAAAGATATTTAGGTATTATTTTAGAGAAAGTAGAGGAAATGTTCCTCGTGGATAATGGTGCTCATGGTGATGATCCCAAAACCTACAATGAGGTGATATCAGATATCGACTCCAAGAAATGGCTAGAGGCAATGCAGTCAGAAATTGACTCAATGCACTCAAACCAAGTCTGGACCTTGGTAAGATCCACCAGAAGGTATAGTACCTATTGGGTG